>JARFIW010000803.1:600000-800000 GCA_036346225.1 Platerodrilus igneus
TGTAACATAAGACATTCGATTTTCAACTGTCAACCAAGCAAGGTGAACTAACCTTTTACGATACGTTATTGTTGGATAGTGCGCGTTTGGAATCCCGCATTTCCAGACCACATACAGCTCCTATATGTTAGACCGTGTCAACATAGACAAGCACATCGAAACAAGTGGGAAACATACATGTAAGAAGCAATATTGGATGTCATTATTTAAACTTACAATAATATAAAGCGTATTTGCGTTATCCATTCTGTATTACACCGAGCTAGTATTCCCGCATATATCAAGGGTCCTTCGTCTCAAACCTAACCCAAACATCGGGTTCCTTCTCGCAGATCAAAACTCGTTTTATGGAATATTACAGTCATTTATGCGCTTATAACATGTCAATTTGCCGTGGCCTCGCCATGTTACATTGAGGTCCCACTTCCTTTTTTTTACAAGTATTTCTTCATCTTAATTTTATATTAATACCGTTTACAATCACAAGTTAGTTTTGATTTATGTAACATTTCTCTTTAGTATTATAAAATAATACACTATATACATCGACTTTTAGTTTTAATTTAATATTCTTTCTTTTGTATAAATAATATAAACAATTATAATCAGATGTAATTTTCTAATTGGTAAACCTTTGAATAATGTCCATAGATACACAACTGGTGTATACATGAATCTTTCTTTTAGGATTGTTTTCTTGTTTGTCCCTCTCTCAAAATGTGTGGTTATCTTCAAACCAGAATAAATTTTGGTGCTTTTGATATCTGACCGTCTTCTATTGCACATGCCGTTTCCCAATAAAGAAGTTCTTTCAAAGGCTAAGATGTCATACCTGGTATGTAAAAGGTGTCTTTTGTTATATTCTTGTTAAAACACAAAAATATCATTTTAGAAATTAGTTTAATGCATACGAAGAAAGCTGACCTGAATAACCCATTCAAAATGTTTAAGAATGGTAAGTTGATTACAGATAAAACTTTCAGACGTTTCCTCGTGACGTATTACAATACTTCGTTTTTGTAACACGTTTATTTTCTAGGATTCTCTGCTGGGTTGTTCTCTGGTAAAATATTCTCTGATGGAGTATCTAATTATCTATGCTAGGCTAGCTAAACCTATGCATTAATTCTACTACCTCACAAATATTATCTATTATCGTACAAGAATTTCAAGTTGCCGTTTATTTACCTTCTAAAATAAATTAAATGTCCGTTGGCAAAACATATAGCTGTGAAACAAAGGTTTGGCTCTTACAAATTTGAAGTTTGAGGTTACCACCAAATTAAATAGGAATGGCGTTCGCCTTGCAAGCCATAAGAAGAAACTAAATGTCAAATAGTTCTGTACAAGCCGGAGCTCAATACTTAAGTATACGTTTCTTTCATCCATCATGAATATAGGTATTAGTTATGTCTTATTTACTTTTGTGACAGAACAATGTGCATGTGTTAGATTTTAAATTTTAAATATCTAGAAAAATAATGCATTTAAAATATAAAGTTATACCTTTTACCTATTATCTTAACTAATTTAATATTACATTTGCTTTCCTGGTATAACCTTGCAAGTGTAAACATAAAAGCTTTCATGAAACCTTTTAGTGGAATTTGAAGGTTATGTTCAATTTAAATGTTTAATTCAAATTTTCTTAACTAATGTTAAATACAACAAAGCGAATTTATGATTTCTTTTTACTTAGCACGTTAACTAGAAATTGTGTCTAAGCACAATAATAATTTTAGATTTTCTAATATCTTATCTAGTAGTATTTAAGACAATTTTAAAATTATGAGAGCGTAGCTATATATACTACACACTTAGTGATTTTATCACATGAAAATTTGGTTGTAAGAAAATAAGGGTATATATTTAGCTTTTTATTAATGTTATTAACTGAACGTCAATATGTCAATATGTAAGTTGTATTAAGACATTTTCTTTTGTCATGTTCTAAATTGCATCCCTATAACTTGTCTGGGTAAAATTTAACTTTGTTCTCAAAATATCTAAGAGTTAAAACCTCTGAGATATAGTCTTTTGCAATCTACTGCAGCCACAAACGGTCGATGCTAGTCCCGCCATAGTTTTGTATAGACTCTGTTGTACACCCATTCCTACCTGTAAAAAGGAAGGGTGCACACTTATAATTAGATAGTTACAATTTGTATCCCTGATTACATTTGTGAATGATAACGTACATTTTCATTTATTGTAATTTGAATTTAAGTATTTCTCAGCAAATAATCACCATTCATTTTAATATGAAATAAATCAAATTTGCTAACATGTTTGTTACAATATTCGATAAGAAGTACTCGTAGTATTGAACGATAACGGGTCGCTTTGCAATTAAAACAGGTCATTTTGTTTTGTTTATCTACAAATTTTCCTGCATCGAATTAATTTATCGTTTTCAATCATTGTTCCATTTTTAAAGGTTAAAGCTGTTAATAATGTCTTTAAAAATGTAACAATTAATATTAGCTAATGCTTTAAACAAGTCCAGATTAAAAGAAACTTTAGATTCAGGTAAGCGTTCTATCGATGATGTGTCGCTTCACTCACTTTTCAAAATACGGTGTCGTACAATAGACCTTATTTATAAAGAATACAATCAATATTATTTATCTATTCTTTACAGTTCAAATGAAGAACACCAAGTTTTATTTAAAGAAAGATTAAAGGTTGATCAAATATATTTTGAAATATAAATTTTACGAGAGAAGTTATTTCCTCCTGTGATTAAACAAATTAATCCAGACCCGCCCACTCATGCGACAGTTCCGCATGCGGGCAATCTACCAACCAACATTAAATTGCCGAAAATCGAATTAAGCACGTTTGACGGAGATGACTTAAGACTTTGGTCTAGCTTGAAGGACTTATTCGACGCTTTAATCCACAACGCTAACATTTCTAAAATAGAAACATTTAAGTGTCTCCTCCTTAGTGTCAAACGAAAATGCGTTAAATGTAATTAAAGGCATTCCATTGTGTGCTGATAATTATGATTTAGCGTATAAAACCCTCACTGAAAGGTATTCCAATAAGCAACTTTTATCCAATCATCATTGGACTTTAATAAAAAATTATCCACCCTTGAATTCTGAAAGCTCTAAACAACTTAGACATCTCATAGATGGATTTTCAGAAAATTTATTCATTTTAAAATTCCTAGGATTTAGTGTCGAAAACTGGGATTTTATACTTGTTGATTTATTTTTAAGCAATTTGGATGATGCCATCCGAAAACGCTTTGAGTTTATACTTCAACTCATCTGACATACCAACTTATAAATTTTTGAAAGAATTTTTTACTAAACAATGCATTGCTTTGGACAACATTGTCCCTGTGATGCCGCAGAAACCACCATATAAGGCTGCACCATTTCTGAAATCGTTCTTAGCAAAAACTCCTGCTTCTAACAAGAATAATCTATTACGTTGTGTGCTATGCAAGAGTACACATCTATTATATGGTTGCGGACAATTTCGTAAATTGTCACCACAACAGCAACTTGAACAAGTCAAACTAAAACAGTTATGTTTGAATTGCCTCAAACCTAACCACACTTTGTCATCTTGTCCCTCTCAGTTTACTTGCATGGTGTGCAATATTATTACATTTTAATGTAAAATGCAACTCACCTCAGTCGACAAATTCAATACTACAGTTGAAGTGGAGAAACCACATGCCACACTATCTAGTAATATTGCTTGCACTGCTGCTGCCGGTGCCAATGCAATTTCATGCCTTGCGCTCTTACCCACTGTTTGTTTGGAAATTTTTGATAAGACAAAGCGACCACATATAGTGCACTGTCTTGTTGATACAAGAAGCCAGGTTTCTGTCATCACCGAAGACTGTCGAAAAGCTACCGGGCTTTCATCCAGTCCTTCAACCATTCCCATTTATGGCTTAGGTCAAACTTCTCGTCAAACCTTAGGCACAGTTATCAGTACTATTTGACCTATTCAAGAATATAATACCGATCCATCTACCAAAAACTTTAGAGTAAACTTTGTAGTTTTACCGTCTATTTGTGATAATCTTCTATCACAGAATATTCAAACACAATGGTCTCATTTACACAACATTAAATTAGCGGACGAACAATGGCGCATTCTTGCACCTGTACAAATACAGCTAGGTGCAGATGTTGCCTCTCGTATCTTGTTAGGTGGAAAAATTGTGGACAATGGAAATTATCATATTGCACTCAATACTGTCTTTGACTATATGGTGATCCCATGTCTGTCAATAAAATAAATTCTTTTCATATTTCTATCGACCCGTGCCCCAATGCAAGTCTCAAACAATTTTGGACACTCGAAAATATTTTTATCAAGAAATGCTCTTCACCTGAAGATGATCGGGCGCAGGAGTGTTTAAACAAATCTCTATTTCAATTACCAAATGGTAGATTTGGAGTAATCTTACCATTTAAAGGATCACCCTAAATTTATAGATTCTAAACTCATTGCAACCAAGCGATTCCTTTTCTTGGAACGCCATCTTGTTGAGAACCCTAACCTACACAAATTATACATGGACTTTATGCGTGACTATGAAGCATCAGGTTACATGTCATTATTACCGTCTCGTATTTTAAAAGATGACTTATTACATTCCACATCACGTGGTTTTTAAAATCGAAAATGAAAACTTCAAATTGAGAGTGGTGTTTGACGCCTCAGCACCTTTCTCAAATGGTATATAATTAAATGATGTGTTGCTAATTGGACCAAAGCTCCAAAATGGCATAACAAAAATATTGTTGTCCTTTTGTACACATAAATTTGTATTTATTTGCGATATCAAACAAATGTATCAACAAATACTTGTCGCCGAATTTCATCGTTGCCGCCAATTGATATTGTGGCGCTATGATACTTCTGATGATATTTAGACTTATTAATTGAATAGTATCACCTATGGGGTTTCCTCTGCCCCATTTTTAGCCATTGCAACAATATTGAAATTGGTGGAAATTGGTAAAGATAGTAATTTTCTAGCTTCTATTGCTTTAAAAAATCATCTATATGTAGATGATTTCTTGCGAGGAGGTGCCTCCAATCTTCAAAAAGCACATAATTTAAAACATCAAATCATTTATTTGCCATGCTCAGAATGTTTTGAGCTTCGCAAATTGGCCAGCAATAGTGCTGCTCTTCTTGAAGATATTCCACTCGAATACCGTCAAGATTCAAGATTAAATCTATTACCAACAGACTCTGACTTTACTATCAAAGTACTTGGCCTTCAGTGGCAATCATCTCGCGATGTTTTCTCATTTACAGTAAAACCGTTGGAAGCAAATATTTCAAAAAAAATCTTGTGTTCAGCAGTGACTCGCATTTATGACCCCCCTCGGGTATCACATACCCATTACTTTTATTCTTAAACAGCTCAGTCAACAACTCTGGATACTTGAATTGGATTGCAACCCCCCCCCCCCCCGATTCTATTATGATATATTGGCAAAATTTTATTTCAGAATTATCCTCCTTGGATACTTTACGAGTTTATCGTTTTATTCATTGTGATGAGGTATCTAATCTTCAGCTTATCAGATTTTGTGATGCCTCTAAAAAGGACTATGCAGGCTGTATTTATTTACGCGCAGTTTCGTATTCAGAAGAAATTTCAGTTGATTTAATAATGGCAAGGTCAAAGGTCGCCCCTCTGAAATGCCTTTCTGTACCACGTTTCGAACTCTGTGGTGCGGTACTACTATCAAAATTAATGCAATTTGTGTTAAATACTTATCACGATTTGCACTTGGATAATATATCTTGCTACATAGATTCTTCCGACACTTTATCATGGATCCGATCCTTGCCCTATCAATTAAAAGCTTTTGTTGTTAACCGTGTTAGCTAGATTCAAGACCGAGTCTCTCCTGATCTCTGGGGATATGTGCGTTCCAGCGACAATCCTGCACTCATCCACTAGAGGATTATTTCCTGCAGCGCTATCATCATATGCGTTATGGTGGGCAGGACCTCCATTCTTATCCTCGAATGAGGAGCATTGGACTCCAACACATCTGTAACATTTTCGCCCGAAGTGGCTTCTGAAGTGAAACGTGTTGTTTGCTTCGCTATTGTTAATTATTTATGGATTAAAAATCTTTTAGAGAAATTTTCATCCCTTCGAAAAATACAAGGCATTATCGCATACTGTAGGCGAATATTCCTTGTAGCTAGCAATAAAATTATTTCACCATCTCTAACTTTTGAGGAGTCACATCAAGCTTTAATAATTATAGTTAAAACAGTACAATTTTCATGTTTCAAATCCGAAATAAACTTATTACGTCAAGATAAACCACTACCCAAATATTTACAGCATAGATTTTGCCGGGCTCTTTACGATCACTATGCATCGTTGTAGAGATGCCAAAACACAAAAGGCATACCTTAGTATTATTATCTGCTTAGCGACTGAGGCTATATATTTAGAAGTCGTTTCAGATCTCTCCTACGACTCAGTTATTGCTTGCCTTCGCCAATTCATAGCCCGCCGAGATCGCTGTCAAAACATTTACAACGACTGCGGTACTAATTTTGTAGGTGCTAATCGTCAGCTACAAGATTATTTCCGTACCTGTGCGGATTCCCAACTCATTTCATGACATTTTAACCCCCCCCCTTCTGCTCCCACTTTGATGGCATCTGGGAGAGTGCTGTTAAGGCCGTTACAACCCACCTATACAGGGTTGTTGGACTTCAAAGGATGTCGATGTTATGCCAGAAGATAGAGAGGCATATGCTGTTGACCATCAAGGTCTTTTTGCTCTTTTTAAAGAAATCCGTAATAAACTTGTTACGGCATTTTTCAAACACCCTGTTTTGTATTTAAAATGTCTACTATCTATATCTGAACAATAAAATGTAATGTAGCGAACGTGTTATAGGTAGAGAGCTAACAAGATACGTATGCAGGATATAGTGGGAAAGCTGCGATTAAAAGATTGTCACAAGCTGCAAGAATTACACGAAGGAATGGATCTGGTTGTCCGTGGAATCAAAGACTTTAAATATAGAGGCAAACTTCGGTACATTTTACAATTCGAAAACCTAGATGGTCTCTATGTATCAAACTATTGGCTAGAAAAGGAGATAGAAGACTTGGGTGTCGATTTAAATTTTAAGCTGCGAATAAAATTAGATAAAATTAAAACCACTCCAAACAAACATAAAGAAAGGACTGTCTTCTGTGTATAACTTTGTATTAAAATTAAGTTTAAATGACTCCATGCTTGGTATTAAATATTTTTAAATTTGTTATGTATAATGTCAGAATAAACATTTTATAATAGTATATAACATTGTTCTTTATTTATAAAAGGAGGTGCGCATGGGCAGGGGTGTGCACACGCAGGGGTGCGCATGGGCAGGGGTGCGCATGGGCTGGGATGTGTCTGGGCGTACACGAGGGAAACGGATGTTAACAGTTGCCAAGCATCCAATTCTTTATTTGGATGATATCGAGTACTTGTCTGCGTATGTATCCGGAGTAAAAACACGATTTGTACACGTAGCTTATTAATAAAATTAGTTTATCGAGCGAAGATGACAAGCGTAACATCATCCTGGGAGCACATCAACATACACATGGTGGGCTTAAAGATATAAATCTAAGATAGTTGTATAGATTTGTAAATCTATTGTATATATTAGTTTTCAAATTCCATAATTTTTAAGTTCTTCATCCACCTTCCAAATCCTTCCTGTTTCTATTTGGGTTGACAGAATATACGTGTTACCTCCACGTTGTGTTCGAGGGCACAGCGTTTTTAGATTTTTAGGGAAATGGTTGGTTAAAGCATATGTCTTGGGTAGCGAAAAAGGGTTTTAAGATGTAGTTAAATAAAGATGGGCAAAAATTAGTCTTTAAAAGGCATAACTTTGTATGGGGTGGTCCTATTTAAAATTTATTTACAGATTTGGGGTCTCTAGAAAAATTTAATGTTAGTTGATACCTAGCAAAATATATTTATCTTAAAAGAGTGACTACCCCGCGTATAACAAATACAATAATAACACTTGTCAACAAAAAAGTTGTAGGAAATTTAAAGACGAATTTAATGGGGGTCCAGTATTAGAATTAGTTGGTAGTAAGGCTAAGTCCTACTGTATTGTAGGCGAGAAAGATACGATTAAAAAAGATTAAAGGGGTCTCACGAAGTGTAGTTAAGTAAAACCGAGGGTCTTACAACGTATAACGAGCATATACCTCCAAAAGGAATGGACATGCAACCACGCAGCAGTGCGTGGGAGAATAAGAATTCTCTCTAATAAGAAATTAAAGTTTCCATGTACGTAGCACCAGTCATTGGGAAATGGTAGAAATGTGGAACCTATAAAGGCGATTATTAATTGTGGTTTAGAAAAATAATAGTTTTCGTGGACTAAATAAAATAGCTTAGACTGGTTAATGTATATGGTTACATATTCTCGTACACATCCACAAAACATCTGTTTACGTCCACAATGGCAATACTGGTAGTTTTTGTTTTACAAATAGTAGGAAAGATACGTCAGGTGTTAGTGTGCGGAAGCCCATAGGATCGTTGGATTCAAAAAGAACGGTGGGGCGGGATGTATGGTGGCTCCCCGTTAGAATAATCGAAAGTGGTTAATCGATCGTATTAGTTGTTTAAATAAGCGAAAGTGTAAAGGCCTACATAAACAAAATTTAATTATCCGACAAAAAAGTGCGCGATGTGCTACACTTATAAAGAAAGTATGGAATGGTGCTTTTTAGCGGCCCTAGCAGTAAAAAGGGCGACTGACTTTTTCAAGCAACTACAAGAATAGCAGTAGCGCAGAGAAGGGGTATGCATGTATTATTCAGCGCATTGTTAGTTTACGCGTAGCTCGGATGTGTAATTGATCACGACTTAAAGATCCCTCGAAGGTTTAAAAATTCTCAGCCCATTGTCGTTTGAAAAATGTTTGTAAATTATCAGAACGGGGGTGAGTCAAAGTATAATGGATGATTGACCGAGTTTTTTCTACCTTTTACGAGGGAATCGGAAGTTGACAGACATCGAGCATCTAATTCTCTATTTGGGCGATATCGAGTACTTACCGGTTCTAGAAATCATTACGTGCTACCGACCGCTATGTGGAAGATTTGGTTCTAGGAAATGAGCAACCTACGAAAGTACGGAATACTTGATATTAATGCTAATTGGTTTAGTGACCGCGCTCGTGCACTCTTCGAGTGTCTTCGGCAATCTTCGATTGTTTCCAAAGAAAATATTCAACCTGCCATTTCCGAAAATATGACGTAGAAGTGATTTAAAATTAAATTGCTTTATTAGTAAGTGTTCTGTAGACAACAAGTTTGGTATTCCCTTAGTAAAGGTTTAAAGTGTTTTTATTGAGTTTTTGTTTATAGTAGCACTGCATCTTCTACAGTACGACTTGCACACAATTTGTGTGCGTGTCCTACCACCCTTTTGGATTTTTAATATGCACGCGATCCGTATAACATGGAAGACGTTTCCGATGTTTCTACTAACGGCATTCGCACCATCGACGATGCGAACCAGGTGCATGCATTGGCGCTAAATGTACTGGACGAGCAGCAAGGATTATGACGTCATTTAGTTCCACGCTGAATCCTCAACTTCGTTCGGGTGTCTTCGGAAACCTTCGGTTTGCATTCTATAGGGTACATAAAGCAGGTGCGCAAGAGTAAATTCTTTAGTTATAAGTTAGTTTGCTTACAAGTTTAACCAAAGTGCTATAGTGCGGATTTTGTTTTGTACTAAAATGGTATCTGCAAACGTTTTTAAGTGCAACTCTTGCGGTGCTTCCTATACCTGGAAAAATGCTCTCAAACGGCACCAGAACAAATGTCGTGGTGTAACATCGTCTACGGTTAAGCTTATACATCCATCCGCAGCAAAGTACTTAAACTGTGGGTCTTGCGGTATCGCTTTTACGAGAATGGACAACTTACAGCGACACAAGGAAAAACAGCACGGTATGTCATTAAGCAGTTAACGTTCAGCTCCGCCAGCTGTTAAAGGGTCTTGTACGAAAAAACCACGAATTATGTGTAAAGTGTGCGACATGGAAGTGTTAAAGTCTGCATACCCGGGTCATCTACGGAGCAACAAACATAAAAATGCATCAGTTACCGCTACTAGCAACGATTGTGTAGAAATGGTTAGCACAGCGTTTAACAACCGTATGGCTAGCTATCGCATAAAGAATGCCAGTGTCGACGATGGAGTGCCCGAGTTTCTTTGGAAGCAGAAGGAACAATTTATTCGATTAATTAATGAAAAAAGAATACAACATACAGCAGTAAAAGTCTATTGCAAACTCTACGGCGTTTACACCAAAATGGGGGAAGAGACTACCGATGTGAAATCCTTTAACACAAAAAGTATGGTTATAACGTCTTCTAGTAATCTGGAAAATATGTACGAGGTCTTAAGCGAAACCATAAGAACAAAATCAGAGGAATTTGAAACATGCGGGTCCGGTTGGTCTTTGGAAAAGGTGCTCTATTTAGAAATAAATATTAATAAGTATAAGCCGATATGAGTTCTAGGTTAAGAATAAAAAGTTGTGAATATGTATTTAGAAATGTGGTTTACAAATTTAAACTGTATTAGTAAAAATTGTTTGTAATAAAAAGTTTTAAGAAGTTTTTAGATTTTCTTTTAGGTATGAGCTGCAGAAAAGTTATAATTTAGAGGGTGTGTGTAAAATGGTAAGGGGTGGTTCGATTTTAAATCTATTTAGAGATTCGGATTGTGCATAAAATTCTAGACTAATTTGATGTATAGGATGTTTAAAAATTTTATAAGGACAGTCAGAAATCGCTACCAGCAAAAAATCTTAAAATTGGGGTAGCTCTCTGGGGGATGCTGCTATCTAAAAAATTCCTAGAAATTCGGGTAGCTGAGAAAATTCTAATATTAATTGATACCAAACAAAGTACATTTATCTCGAAAGATGAGCTAAACAAGATAGAAAGTATGGTGTAACATTAAAAGCGAGTAGTGGTACGGTCGCGGTATGCTCGCTAGAAGGTTTGTGTGTAACTTTGTAAGGAGTAGTCCGATTTTAAATCTGTTAGCAGATTCGAATTGTGCGTAAAATTTTAGACTAATTTAATGTATCGCATGACTAAAAAAATGTTTAAGGACGGTCGGAAATCGCAACAGGTAAGAAATCTTAAAATCAGGGTAGCTCTCTGGGGGATGATGCAATCTAAAAAATTCCTAGAGATTCGGGTAGCTGAGAAAAATCTCATGTTAATTAATACCAAACAAGATAGGTTTATCTCGAAAGATGCATTGGTTAGACGAAGAAAACTATTTTGGTTCAGAATATTAGCGGTAAAAAAATCTTAAAATGAGGGTAGCTCCGGGGGGGGGGGATGCAATCTAAAAAATTCTTAGAGATTCGGGTAGCTGAGAAAAATCTAATATTAATTGATACCAAACAAGATATATTTATCTCGAGGGTGGAAATGTGGAGAAAGATTTATCTCGCGGGTGGAAAGAATGCGCGTGTGGCGTAATCAAAATGGTTGGGGGGTGTCCGAGCAAGGCGGAGAGCAAGGTGGAGATTTATCTCCCTCATTTCCACCTTATGGGAATTTACATATAAATTTGGTCCAGATGTGTGAGGTAATGTGGATGCTGGAAGAAATGTAGTCACAGAACGTCACTAAATACTCTACTACCTTAAGATCCACAATTCCTCTACCTGATATTGAAGAAAATAAAATACGTGAGTCACGTTTAATTCATTTAACTAATCGAATTGAGTTGCTACCTATTGTCAATGAAAGTGTATCTGAAACTAAAAAGTTGAAACAAAAGTATATGTCTAAAATTTTATATCTCCAAGGAATGGTATTGGAAAATTTTGAAAATTCGGAAACTGATAGCTAGATATTCTCTGACTATTTTGTTTAGCAGGATATAAAGCGGAAACCAAGCTCCAAAGAATGCAATGTTGGTCGTTATTTATTACATTTACCACAGCTTTTTTTTTATATAAAGTCCGGAACCGGTATAAACGTTGAACACCCTCCTTTAAGTGGATCATGATTGTTTATATTTACCTTCAAGTGTAAAACTTCTTGGATTGCGCAACCAGAATCCTTCTCGCAAAATTCTTCTAATCGCTTCGAAATCTTGTTCAATACGTTCTCCTTATACCACAGCTTGAGATTGGTATTTATATCACTGTGACGATTTGCAGTAGGAAACGTTTTCAAATCTATTTTGCCAGTTGTAGGCTTAACAAAGATAGCGGCAAATATTACATTAACTTTCAACATTGACTTTTTTAAGCAAGCAACAATCTTGCGTTTAAAACTAGCGAACGCCTTGCCTAAGAACACTAGAGGATCTCTATAACTTAAATTGGTAATAAGTCCCGTAATTATTCGACTTCCAAAACATGATTGTACATCATGCCAAATCAAATTTTTTCGAGTATGACCTCTAGAAAGCGTTGTATCAACACCTTTACCACGATATTCCAAAGAGCGTTTCAAGTGCCTCAATCGTACAAGGTAGTTTTCAAGATGTGCCAAATTAGATTCCAGCCTACTAGGATTTTCTTGTCGATTGTCTTCGTATACCTTATTTCTAATAGCAAGCTTCAATATACTAATATTTGCTTTGATAATTAAAATGTGTTTCGTTATTTCATTCACTGACTTAATTAGATTCACGCATTTTACAGTTAATCTCAAAATAGCGCTACTAATCTCGGACACGGTTTCAGAATTCATGATTATATACAAATCAAATACACTACTTAATATACGTATAGCTCTATTTACTATTTATACAAAAATATCATCTGACGTAAGCAAAACAACTGTAAAAAGAATTAGCATACATCATTTTTCATTCAGCTGCGTTTACGACAAAAAATTTCTTGTTTGTAGTATAGTAATAAAAATGTTTTATACGACCTTTGATTTATGATGTGTGTACAGAAAATACACTATCATTACAGCGCTATTTTTTATGGTTACATATGAAATCTTTTAATAAAAAACAAAGCAAATTTGAAAAAATGTCTCAGATTAAACCGTCTTTGTTTAATAATTTACACGCACTCATGGTTTTTAAAAAACCCAGTATTAAAAAAACATTCTGCAGTTTTATCATATAAATTGTGTCAGCGGTAATCTAAAACTTATTCTATATATATTACTAGTTAAGGATCATTTGCATTGCATTATTTTAAACGAAATTAATCTAAAGAAAAATATAATAATTTACACGCACTCATGGTTTTTTTAAAAACCCGATATTAAGAAAAACATTTTCCAGTACGTTGATAGAATTAAAGAATTTTTCTTATTCAGCATGATTCGCGTAAACATACACACACACAAATTACTATATACCTATATATGCATATAAAGTCAATTTTTGTTAATTTTTTATGGAAAATAAATTATGCTAGCAGTAATATAAAACGAAATTAATCTAATTTAGGTTTTATTATGCGCCTTCATTGCAATTTCTTTTTCAGACAATGAATGTAATTCATTATTTCTGCTGAGCAGTACCTTTAAAAAATTTCTTATTCGGCATAAATCGCGTAAACACACAATTACCTATATATGCATATAAATTATGTCAGCGGTAATCTAAAACGAAATTAATCTAATTTAAGTTTTTTTATTATGTGCCTTCATTGCAATTTCTTTTTCAGACAATGAATCTAATTCATTATTTCTGCTGAGGTAAAAGAATTTCTTATTCAGCATGATTCGCGTAAACACACACACACAAATTGCTATATACCTATATATGCATATAAAGTCAATTTTTGTTAATTTTTATGGAAAATAAATTATGCTAACAGTAATATAAAACGAAATTAATCTAATTTAGGTTTTTTTATTATGCGCCTTCATTGCAATTTCTTTTTCAGACAATGAATCTAATTCATTATTTCTGCTGAACAGTACCTTTAAAAAATTTCTTATTCGACATAAATCACGTAAACACACAATTACCTATATATGCATATAAATTATGTCAGCGGTAATCTAAAACGAAATTAATATAATTTAGGTTTTTTATTATGTGCCTTCATTGCAATTTCTTTTTCAGACAATGAATCTAATTCATTATTTCTGCTGAGGTATAATTATACTCGCTTACATACTGTTTTGTTCATTAGAATAGATTACAGAGCTGAATTTTTCAGAAAACGATGCAAATTTTAATTTTTTCTACCAGATCAGTTTATTATTTAATATAAATACTTCACGTAGATTTTACCAACAGTATTCAATCAGATCTCTTGTATAATTATTAGTTACTATTACTAGCAACTTTTAAAAATGAGTAACTTATCATCAATCAAAAATTGTAATAGTACCAACGTAAAGTTCTAGAGCAAATTATATTACATTCTGACGAAGACTTGATTAAAGAAGTTTTTGGTTCTTCTTCGCCTCAACTCGACACTGCTGCTATTTTTGATAGTGACTTAATAGATATATCACGGTAAGTGCTTTTTCACATTTATACATGTGTTTTAAAAACACTACTAATTTATAAGTTACATTAGATCAAAAAACCATTCTGGAAATTCTGAGGCTATCATCGGATCGTTGACACACTCTAATCCTCTCAGAAACATCAAGTAGTATACAAAAGAAAAGGTGAACCTACAATAATCTTCTATGTTATGCTCACAGATCAGGCAAAAACATGTTGGCTATGAAAAAGTTATGTACAGAATCTAATATGGCTGTTTGCTGTGAAGATGACAAATCCTACAAAGATGACACAGTAGAGTTGCTTAACGCATTTAAAAAGCGTGGAGAGAAGCTACTGCGTCGTATAGATTTGGAGCTAGAAATAATAAAGCAAAAAAAAAGAGGAACTAGCAGCGAGGGAGCAGCAGATACTTCAAGAACGGGAGTTAATAAATACTTTTTCATTTATAAATAGTTAGATCAAAATATTCAACAATTTGTAAAATAAAAAAGTATTTTATAAAAGTTTCTCTTTTGAAACAAGACTTTCTCTAAACAAGGTAGTAAACTCAAAGTAAAACGCACATAAATCAGAACCCACTTTAATTTAATACATCATTCTTTATACAATCGACTGAGATGTGTTATAATAATTTAAACAGTAAAGAACAAGATGTATATTATTATAATAATAAACTAATTTCTTAGATTAGTGACATATTATTCTGAAAATTCTATGTTGACAGTTAGACCAATCGATCCCTTACTAGTTATGTATACGTGTTTGTTCGAGCCAATACTTTCATTTAATTGTTTCACCCCATGTGCTTGAAGGTATTCAACATATCTCAATGGCAATATACTCTTGAAATCTTCTGTTTCCACTAATACTCTTTCTCCATATTTTGTCTTGATTGTTTCCACTTTTAAAACTTCAAACCTCTTATTCACTACAAGATCTTTTGAATTTACATAAGGTTTGTGATATGTGGTTTTATTAAGAGTATTAAAATCCATATTGCTTTTCTTTGACTAATTAAATTAATATAAGGAGCAATCTCCTTATATAGCAGATTACCACCATCTGCGTACTTTGCCAACCCACTTTTCAACCATTTCACAAGAGTGAACACATTTTGAATTGAAACCGGCCCATGTGTATTTGCAGCCTCTAAACATAAATCAGAATCCACTTTAATTAAACACAATTGACTTGAATGCGATATTTTGCATCTGTCATACTTTATAACTTCTCGCTAGAAAACCAAATTCAAAACATCTACACACATTTTCTCTGCACTTACATTTTTCAACATACGTGTGTTTTGAAGTATGTATGTTCCATTGAAAGTAAAATAAAGCCAATCCTAATTCAAAACGTGCCCACAAGTATTTTACATTGAAAGTATATAAGAATTCATGTTTTCACATCTATTTTACATTGAAATGTTTTCACAACTATTTTACATTGAAATTATATAGAGCCGATCCTAATTCAAAACGGTGCACGTGTATTTTACATATGAAAAATACGTCTGAACACGTTTTGAATTAGGACCGGCCCTACCTCACTAGTAGTGGGGTAGGGTTGTGTTGATTGCTTCTAATATTAATTTAATTAGTCAAAGTTTATTGCATATATTTACATACAAACATGTATATAATTGATATTCAGGGATTTAAATACAAGAAAAACGAGTTTGTGTGCAAAGAAATTGCGGTTTTGGACTTGTTGTTAGGTGATGTTTGGCATTAAATTTTTAAACTGCCAATGCAGCCTAGTTGTTTGAGTCAAGATCATATAAAACATAACGACTGGGTGACAAGGAATATTCATGGTCTTTCTTGGGATGAATCTTCAACGGCTGGAATGGTGTCATCATATATAGCGCTTTATTTGAAGCAAATTATCCGACCCGGTGAAGAAGTATTTGTGAAGGGTCTAGAAAAGAAGAAATTGATTGAAACATATATAATGCAAAACGTTGTAACAATGTTAGCCTTACAAAATTCCTTTTTATTAAAAGAATGGCTTTATAATAATAAAAAACAATAGAAAGATTTTGTCTGTATTATTTATTTTAATATAATTTTACAATGTTAGCCTTATTAACTATTATTATAACAACTTCTAGCAAACATTATTTTTATCGATCCAGCTATTGTGTACGTTAGAGAATCCTAACCATTTTACAAATACTTTATTTCCACTCTTTCTTAGGACTTTTTCTACCAGGTAAATTCCTGGATGTTTAACCTTTTGCAACTCCGTTTCATAAAATGCACCTTTGATTTCTTTCTCGTCTTGATCTTCTAATATATATGTTGTCGGATTGGTTACGTTTACCTTTTTAATCTTAAAAATTTCATTTGACCAGTTTGGTGTGTAACCTTTCGTAAATGCTTCCCTGTGTTTACTAATCCTCACACTGTCTTTGATTGAATATTTTGGTATTTTGGTTGCAAGTTTGATGTGGGTAAATGATGATTTAAGAATAGTTTTTTCATTTGATTTATCAACTTTTACAGGTTTGACTCCGATAGTATTGTGAACTGTATTGTTGTATTGTTTCACAATATCGCTTAAATTTATTATCTAATTGTAAGAACCGTTCAGGTTAAACAAGCGCCACATTTTTCCCTTTAAAGTTCTAATTACACGTTCCACAATGCATGCTTTCTTTGTAGAAAAAACACTATAATGGTTTATGCCATATGTCTGCATTAAGGATTGAAAGTGTTTGTTATAATATTCTTTACCAAAATCAGACTGCAAATTTCTTGGTGGATTTTTAAATTTATTTAAAATTGTTTTCATTGCAGCAGTAACATCAATACCCGTTTTACTTTTAAGTGGTACAGCCCATACGTATTTGGAGAAACAATCAATAACTACTAAAATGTATTTAAATCCTTTGTTTCTTTGCGAATATGTTAGCATTTCAATCAAATCGGTCTGAAAAAGATCATTTAAACCTTTTACGATCACTTTGCGTCTCTTGAAATTTATTCTTGCTGGTTTATGAAGTTCATTTACTATATCCTCTTTCACTTTTGATTGAGCAACTATCATAATACTTTTTTCTAATCAGGATTTATTAAATACAATTAATAAATACTTCTATGTTTGAATGTCGTGGGCTCCACTTGCTTTGAAAGGAACTTTTAATATAAAATCAAGAAACATTGTGGTATTGTTTATGATAGCACCGCTGTCACGAAAGCTGATTACATCCACACGTTTAAGCAAAAATTCTTGTAACTGTGCAATTACATAACTTTTTTCGTTTATAAGAATTTCAATGTCTTGCGGGTATCCTTTAATATTCTCAATGACTGCTTCCTCATAAGGAAATTCATAATTATGTTTAATGTTGAAAATAAGGAATGTCTTGTCACCGTCGAGGAATGTACTAGAGTAAAACGTTGCTACTGCCGTGTAATGTAGCATATGTAACTTATACTCAATCAAGGTTTCAAAACCTTCACTTTTGTTTTCATATTCCTGTTCACTTATATCTATTTTACGGTTATGTAAGTGCCTTCCAAATTTGTCAATTGTCATATCATCTAATCACTTTCGCCTCACGCAATTCTTCAATGATCGAATTTATTTCGTTGCCGTGACCTGTGTGTCCAAGGTCTGAGATGAAACTAAAAGTCGTAATCTATCAACAAGTTCATTGGGATCATTCCAATATAAATAATCTATAGCATTATTTGATACTTCCATTGTCATACCGTCTCCAAGACGCTTTCTATAGGGTAATGTTCTAGGTCTACGAGGTGTTTGGGGAAGTATGTTTAATGTAGATATTATATTTTTGTACTTATATGAAGTATTACCCTGAATTTGTTCTGTTTCAGAATAATATCTTCTATTAGCATTTGTTCTTTTCACAATATCAAGGTACACCTTTAGATCTTGCGGACTGTATCCGACAGGATATTTTTTAAACAGTAGTTCGTATAATCCAGGAGTACCTTTATATTTCAAATCATTTATTAGAACATTTTCATCATCCAACGCGAAATTCGAATTGCCTATCATAAGACCATTTAAATCAGGGTTAAACCTAATACCATATTTATGATCAAATTCATTCTTAACATCTTTAAACATATTGTAAATATATTCTCGAGGTAGCGGATGTAGTAGCTGTTCGAGATAATGTGTCATACCAGGTGAATCGGCAAAGCTTTGTATATATTCCTGGGCTTCTTGCGCATTTCGATTAACTTCTGCTTCGTATTCATTCTCAACATCATCATCATCTTCCTCTATGGCATCATTTTTTATATTCGGTATATGCTGAGCAATAACCGGCGAATCAATATAGTCAACGTTCCTTTCTAGCAATTTAGGTTTAATTTTTTTTACACTGCTATGAGGCAGTTCTTTTTCTTCTTTAAATTTTTCTTTCTTTACCACACTTTCCCCATCCAGTTTATTAGCAATAGTTTCTAATCGCGATGTTATGGGTAAGATTGATTCCACTTGGACGACTTCATTATCTTTTAACTGGCGCAATTTGTTTTTTACAATGTTTCTTTTCTTAATTAAAATTCTTTTAAGTTTTATCGCCTCCTTGTTCATTGCGTAAAAGTTTATTGTAATAAAAATTCTTCGATACTAACGATACTTGCGTCTCTCAAGGTTTAAATATGTATGAAGTGATCAAAACCTATTCGGTACCTTCCTTGACCTGGATCACTATCTTTGTCTACAACTAAGAAACCGTATTTGTCTTGCCAACAAGCAGCACATATTTCACGGAATTTATCATACTTCATGTCAGTATTGACGTGATCGTCATATATGTGTTTTAAGTTTAAATCATCTTGTTTAAATAAAACTAAAAGATTAGCATTATCACGTAGTAAGTGCTTAGGTATACGAGTATAACTTTGACAAAGGTAAAAACTGTCTACTTGTTTATGACGCCCCATACTAAAGTATTCCCTAATGATACCTTGTTTATCGCAAGCTACATCATCAAAAACAAATATAGAATTATTTCGAGCATCAGATGGTGATATAATATTATCAGAACTGGAAAATGTATAATATTTTATCCCTTTTATTGGTCGCAGTAGACTTTCAAGGTATTGATACTTTGGTTGATAAAGTGATTTAGAATAAACATATACGTTTTCAAACTTTAAACCATTAGGATGTTCTATCAACCCAATCATAACGTTGGTTTTACCGCAATTTGATGGACCAACAACTAGACATCGAATAGATGAAGGCAGAAGAATGCTATGTTTTTTCTTTTTAGTTAAGGATTGCACGCCAATGTCATTATTGTTTATGGTTAAAGGTGTTGATTGTTTCACAACACGCATGTTTGCAAGTACTAAATTCGATTTGTAAAAAAAGTGGAATTATATATATAAGAAACGGCGAGTATATAAAGAATCATTAATTCACAACATTTTATTTATTTACTGCACAGCTTGAGAGGATAGTTGTCCGCTAATGATTACATATAATAATTCTAAAACTACTGGAAACGGACTATTAAATACTGTAATTAACAATTTACCATTTGAAGCGCATATTCCGGGTTACAAATTTTGCGGTCCGGGTACAAAAGTAATCGAACGGTTAGCTCGGGGAGACAAGGGAATAAACAAGTTAGACGAGGCTTGTAAGGAGCACGATATTGCATACTCCAAAGAAAAGGATCTATCTAAACGCCATCAAGCAGATTCGAAGTTAGCTCAGTTAGCTACAGAAAGACTAAATTCTGGTGACTCGTCTTTAGGTGAAAAAGTAGCAGCATTTGGAGTAGCTACCGCAATGAAAGCTAAAGTAAAACTTGGTATGGATGCCTGTGCATCACTGAGAACAAAAAATATCAATAAAATAAGAAAACTGATAAAGAAACTTAAAATAAGAAGTACGCTAGGTATTAAAAGTATTATCAGACAAGCACGTACAGCTTTAAAAAAGGCTAAAGGATCTAATATTATGGATGCAATCAACATAGCAATTAAGGCCGCCAATACAGCAAAACAAAAGAAGCATATTAAATCAGCTCGTATTATATCAATTCCTAAAACAGGAGGTTTTCTACCACTAATACCAATTTTTGCAGGCCTAAGCGCCCTTGGTACTCTTACTGGAGGTGCAGCTGCTGTTGCAAAAGCAGTTTCAGACACTAAAATAGCTAAGGAACAACTAGCGGAAAAACAACGTCATAACAAGGCAATGGAGGACATTGCAGTCAGAAACGGCATGTACATCAAACCTTATAAAAAAGGATTTGGTCTTTTTTTAGCCCCTGCAAAACCTCAAAGGAACGCAACTTGATTTTACCTAATCGAGCACTAAGCAATGTAGAATTAATAGAGTTTGTTAAGCAATTAGAAGTACCATATTTCCGTGGAGTGTTCATGAGAAACAATCTTCCCAAGAAAGTTAATTTAAAAGAATGTGGTATAATTAATTTAGATGGAATAGAAGGTTTAGGCACGCATTGGACCTCTTATAAAAGTACGGTAGTAGCGCTATTTACTATGACAGCTACGGAAACCTGAGACCGCCAACAGAGTTGATAAGTTATTTGAATAGCGGGGGTAAATGTAAAATTCTTTATAACATTAAACAAGAACAATCGTACGGTACTGTTTTGCGGTCATTTATGCTTACAATTTCTAAGTAGTGCATAGAACTGCGTACGAAGTTGTCATGTCGTACACTTTACTCTAACGGAAAACACTTCAGTTTTAACAAGCAATTTTAATCCGCCTATAAACTTGGATAATGATTCGAGTACGTATTAGGATTAACAAATTTTGAGTCTTATAACACAATTCCAAACATAGAAAAGGAATAAATAATAAATTTTATTATGGATCTAACGGAGAATTTATAGAAATACCTGAAGGTGCTTATGAGATTAGAGAAATTAATAAATATCTTCAAAAAGCTTTAGGTGATAAAAGATGGCGTGGTCGTATGGAACAATCACGAAGCGCTAGAAAGACGCCAGTGTATATAGAAATTACAGCTGACAATAATACACTTAAATGTAGTATTAAATGTAGTCTAGATGTGGATTTTACCAAAAAGGATTCAATTGGTTCTCTACTTGGTTTCAATCCGCGAAAATTGCTAGCATATGTCACGCATCAAGCAGACTACGCAATCAACATTTGTAAAGTGAATGCAGTTTTAATCGATTGTAATATTGCAAGTGGATCCTATTTAAATAGTAAACCAGCCCATGTAATACACGAATTTTTTCCTCAAGTACCTGCAGGTTTTAAAATTGTTGAGTGCCCACCTACGATTATATATCTACCAATCAGATCACGTATAATAAATGAAATAATAGTTAAAGTGTTAGATCAAGATGGAAATTTAGTTAATTTCAGAGGAGAACTGCTAACTGTAAGGTTGCATTTAAAAAAAATCTGCAATAGCCATGGGTATTAAGTATAACGCACGCAACATGTCAAGAATTGCTATAAATGCTGGAAATTTCAAAGCAATCGACACTCGATTGATTGTTTCAAGACCGCTAACAACACAAAACCGGCAGTTTCTACAATCGTTAGGACTGCATTTATTTAATTAAAAAGTAGAATGAATAGTGAAATACTGAACGTGCGTGAAAAAGTTTACTTCGACAATGTAATTGTTAATATTGAAAAACATACTCATCAACCTTATGCTAACACATCTTTAAACAATAATGATGAAATTCAAATCTCTATACAACAACAAGATGTATACACCTTACCATCGAAGAGCATGCTGTACATAGAAGACAAATTAATTAGAACAGATGGAACGCCGTCTCAGACAGCAAAGTTTGTAATTAATGGAATTTTGCTGCTTTTTGATGAAATTAGATATGAGATTGGTGGTATCATTGTAGATCGTGTTCGGAAACCTGGATTAACGTCTATAATGAAATGATATGTTTCATATAATAGCAATCAAAGTAAACATTTACAAAACGCTGGATGGTTTCCTATGGATGATTCGCAAATAGTTGATGCCAATGGGAATTTTAATGTTGCAATAAACCTTTCAATGGTTCTCGGATTATGCAAAGATTTAAAAAAAATTATTTTAAACCTCCGTCATGAGTTAGTTTTACTACGTTCTAGTTTTGATACTAATGCTATAATTAATCCTACACCCGATGAAGAAATAAAAGTTGTTTTAAACAAAGTTTTATGGAAAATGTCGCATGTAGCCATTGATGATACTCAACAAATTAATTTAATAGAATGCGTTGCACAAAATCAGGATTTGCATATTCCGCTTAGAGGATGAGAGTTGCATGAATATCAACTTCTACAAAAACGAACCGTCATACATGGAACATTAAAACAACAACACAATTAGAAAAACCAAGATTTGTGATTGTTGGTTTCCAAACCAACCGAAAAAATAGATACATGAGCAACTACAGTCGTTTTGATCATTGCTATTTAACCAACATGAAACTATATTTAAATTCAGAAATTTTCCCGTACGATAACTTAAATTTGAAGTTCGAGAATAAACAGACTGCGTTGTTATATGAGATGTATGCTCAGTTTCAGCAATCATACTACGAAAACGAAAATGAACCACTTTTTAATCCTGAAGATTTACGAAGTATTGCACCATTAGTAGTCATAGATTGTTCTAGACAAAACAAAGCGTTAAAATCTGGTACTGTCGATATTAGATTAGAATTTGAAACTAGCAGAAACCTTTTGCCAAATACATCTTGTCATTGCCTTATACTTCATGATAAGATAGTCAAATACAATCCACTCTCAAACAGCATAAAAATATTATAATTACTTTATTATTATTATTACTGTACCTTTACAAATTATGAAAAAACAATAAATCATTTAGCAATCACAGTTTATTTATTAATATTTTTACATGTTTTTACAATATCTTTTACATGTTTGAATTATTAAGTGATTTAGTAAACAGCCATAAACATTGACAATTTTAAAAATAAAAGTTTTGTTATACATTTCTCAAATAAACTAACTGGTATGTTATTAACAAACTGGATTTTTTTTTTTAAACAGAACGGTTACTACTACTATTTTTCTCTACAATACATTTATACTAATATAGTTCAAACTCGAGCAGATTGAAAGGTAT
The DNA here is from genome assembly GCA_036346225.1 of Platerodrilus igneus. Classification (NCBI taxonomy): domain Eukaryota; kingdom Metazoa; phylum Arthropoda; class Insecta; order Coleoptera; family Lycidae; genus Platerodrilus; species Platerodrilus igneus. Next base: position 623,634 of record JARFIW010000803.1, read on the forward strand.
CCTATTTTTAGATACATCCAAAAACGAAAATCGGCGTACTTGTGCAGGTATAAACATAACACTGAAGTTTTATAACTAAAAAATATTATATGTTAATCGAGATAAAATAAATTGCATTCTTTATTTGAGCCAGTGGTTGAAGCTTTACAAGTCATTTCTGAGTGTATAGTTATACCCCCAAGGTTTAGTATCAGTGGTTGAGGTACTAAGAATTCTTTTATCATCACTTGGATTAAGAACAATTTTGTTTTGTTTAATAGTACAGACATCATGTTTGACTGATCTAATTAAACATTGCTGTTTCTGTACAGTCTGTTTATAAAACAAAGCATTCTTATAATCGTCAAAAGAAATTTGCTTAATACTTGCTAAAGAAGATCCCTTTGACTTTTCTATTATCCTATCTTGAACTCTGTAAGTGTACATTTTAGATCTAAGCCCTACAAACTCTAGCATGATATCACCATTGTTTTCATCTTTCATAATACCAGGAACCTTTTTATTTGATAATGGAATATTATATTTGTTATGAGGGTCGTAATAGGAAGTATCAAATCTATGAATATCTTGTTTGATATAAGAGTAAATATCTTCAACGCTAAACTCGTATATCAAACTATCCGTATCTGTGTACAGCAGCTTTGCTTTGTTAGCAAATTGCGATTTTATATAACTATAGTAAAATTCATATAAATAGGTTTTTGAAATATCTAGAATAGAGAAACCTACATAAATGGGTTTGTTTAAATAAACCTCTAATTTATTCATTTCTATTAAGACTAGATCTTTGTCTAACACAGTGCAACTATGAAAATTAGGCTTCGCTATGTAACTACGAGCTTCAAACCGTCCTTCCCATTCGGTCACTAATTTCACATCTTTCCTTTTCCGTACGTTTTCCATCATCTTTCCATAAACCGAATTTATCATATTTTTATAAAAGCATATATCGAAACTGTTTTTTGACTGTTGTCGTAATTTCGTATTCAAATCAATGTATTCTTTTAACCATGGGGCTTGTTTAAACCGAAGAACCTTATGAATCTTTTTCAGTTCTAAACCGTAGCTTAAATACATTTTTAAATTCTTGTAGTGAATAATATAGTTGAGTTTTGGATATAAAGTTGTAAGTAATTTCTTTAAGTTTGATTTATTAGAAGGTAATGGTGGTATCATATGTTCAGGCGCCAAAGGTAAGTCACTGTGAATTTCATGTAAAGATACTGGGTAGTGTAAATCGCATTCAAAAATATATCCTACATCAGAATCATCGGGAATATTAAGTATGTCTAAACGTACTATATCTAAACTGGTACCATCTAAAAATTCAAATTCTCCATATGGAAGATATTCAGACATTGCAGCCCCATATAAATTATTAACATCAAAATACATTAAATATTTAGAATCGAAATTTGGATCATAATCTGCATTCATATATTTGTTATTTGCTTTAGCATATCTATTCGAACATTGAGAAACACCGCCACGAATTCCCCGTTCTAAAAACAATATTTTTTCAATATCAGTAAGCAACTCGAGTTTAACGTTCGTCGTTTTTAACATTGCATTTAGAGCTAAACCAGGAGCCGTAAAGTAGTGAAGCGGATCTAACTTATACGTGAACATACAAGTTTTTCTAAAGTTTTCAAATATATCAGTCAAGAGCAGTACATCTGTTTTTAAATATAGGTCTGAATAGTCCCCTAGTGTTTTTATATTAAATGTTTGCCAAACGTGTTTAGCATGATTGTAGTCTTCATCTAAGATTTCTTCATTGCGCAAACGATTATAGAATGCTGTTTTACAGGGTAAATCGGTTTCATTGAGCCTATCCCAAGAGTTAATGTAATCATAGGGAAATATGCCTTTACGCGTAAGTAACTGAAACTCATTATCGGTGTTACAATTTTCCCTGGTGATGAATTTTTTATTATCATCTAAGTAGGAAGCTAATTTTTCGATGCTAGATGCCATAAACCTGAATGAATCGATAAATCTAAAACTAACTTTCATACCTTTTACATATTTTGTAAAAGATATGTATTTTTCCTTATTTATTGGTAGAATGTTTAACGAACCTGAAAACTCTAACGAGATTTTTTTAATAATGAAATGCGTATCGTAGCCTGATAAGTTATGAAAAACTACCGGTATCATATAAAAATTATGATAATTGATGTTGCAATCTTGATGAGCCGCTCCTCGAAATTCACCTGTAAAGTGGCAGTGATCGCGAACTCTAATATCATCTATACTAAAAGGTTTATTGCAAATGTGACAGTGAAGGGCATTTTTAAATGCTGACTTTTGTTCTTCTGTTAAAGGATTCATAGGTTTTGGGTTACAGAAAATTTTATTAGTCGTTTCTGAAATCAGTTTCAATTAAGCAACAAACCATTCTATACAATCCTTTCCGCGATACAATTGAAATTTGGAATATTTATTATCATATGAGCATTTCAAATAGTACGCTACACTAAAGGGTATATGCCTTTGGTAAGAGACTGTGTTTAATATTACCTCCGACTCATTGCATGGTTCTAATATACATTCGAGATCTGCATAAACTACAAATGATACTTTTTCTTGATAGTGGAAATGTTTAAATGTTAGATACTTTTCGAATTCTTCGGGTAATCTTATTGAGCAAGTATTCTGTTTTTCGCAATAATTCGAATGACGCTTAAGTAATGCTGCTGTAGTAAAATTATTTAAACATCTATAACAAAAAAATATTAGTAAATATTAGTAAAAATTGTTTGTATTAAAAAGTTTTAAAAATTGTTTTTAGATTTTCTTTTAGGTATGAGCTGCAGAAAAGTTATAATTTAGAGGGTGTGTGTAAAATGGTAAGGGGTGGTTCGATTTTAAATCTATTTAGAGATTCGGATTGTGCATAAAATTCTAGACTAATTTGATGTATCGGATGTTTAAAAATTTTATAAGGACAGTCAGAAATCGCTACCAGCAAAAAATCTTAAAATTGGGGTAGCTCTCTGGGGGATGGTGCTATCTAAAAAATTCCTAGAAATTCAGGTAGCTGAGAAAATTCTAATATTAATTGATACCAAACAAAGTACATTTATCTCGAAAGATGAGCTAAACAAGATAGAAAGTATGGTGTAACATTAAAAGCGAGTAGTGGTACGGTCGCGGTATGCTCGCTAGAAGGTATGTGTGTAACTTTGTAAGGAGTAGTCCGATTTTAAATCTGTTAGCAGATTCGAATTGTGCGTAAAATTTTAGACTAATTTAATGTATCGCATGACTAAAAAAATGTTTAAGGACGGTCGGAAATCGCAACAGGTAAGAAATCTTAAAATCAGGGTAGCTCTCTGGGGGATGATGCAATCTGAAAAATTCCTAGAGATTCGGGTAGCTGAGAAAAATCTCATGTTAATTAATACCAAACAAGATAGGTTTATCTCGAAAGATGCATTGGTTAGACGAAGAAAACTATTTTGGTTCAGAATGTTAGCGGTAAAAAAATCTTAAAATGAGGGTAGCTCCCTGGGGGGTGATGCAATCTAAAAAATTCTTAGAGATTCGGGTAGCTGAGAAAAATCTAATATTAATTGATACCAAATTAGATATATTTATCTCGTGGGTGGAAATGTGGAGAAAGATTTATCTCGCGGGTGGAAAGAATGCGGGTGTGGCGTAATCAAAATGGTTGGGAGGTGTCCGAGCAAGGCGGAGAGCAAGGCGGAGCAAGGTGGAGATTTATCTCCCTCATTCCCACCTTATGGGAATTTACATATAAATTTGGTCCAGATGTGTGAGGAAATGTGGATGCTGGAGGAAATGTGGTCACAGAACGTAACTAAATACTCTACTACCTTAAGATCCACAATTCCTCTACCTGATATCGAAGAAAATAAAATACGTGAGTCACGTTTAATTCATTTAACTAATCGAATTGAGTTGCTACCTATTGTCAATGAAAGTGTATCTGAAACTAAAAAGTTGAAACAAAAGTATATGTCTAAAATTTTATATCTCCAAGGAATGGTATTGGAAAATTTTGAAAATTCGGAAACTGATAAGAAATGTTTGCCTAAATTACCTTTGCCTGCTGTTCAATCCGCCGATATTGCTGGTAGTAGCTGTCATTTAAAAACAGTTCCTGTGTATAAATGGGGTTTGCAATTCTCAGGACATTAATCTAAAATTAGTTTAATGTCTTTTCTGGAAAAAGTTAACGACCTAAAGGAGTCTAGACATGTATCTGATGATGATTTGTTTGCTTCTGCGGGAGATTTGCTTTGCGGTGGTGCAAGTGCCCGGTTTCGTAATATTAAGAGTGATTTATCTAGCTGGGCGGAATTAGTAAAGTGTCTTAAACGAGATTTTCTTCCCTTTGACTACGAATATGATTTAATGTCAGAAATTCGCAACCGTACTCAAGGTCCAAACGAGAATGTTATATCTTATATTGTTTCTATCAAAACTTTATTTAATAGACTGGATGTAAAACAAAATGAAAACGAAATTATTAAACAAATTAGACGTAACTTAAATCCCTACTTCTCAGAAAACCTAGCTTTGGAAGATATTTCGTCATTATCGCGTTTAAAGGATGTGTGTCGTAATATCCAAGAGTTAAAGTTCCGTAACGAAAAACACAAACCACCCCACAAAAACGGTCTGGATTACTAGAACCGGATCTTGCTTATTTATCTACAGTTACTGAAAATTTGCAGTTATCTTCTGAACTTTCCGAAATTCCTCACCTAACTTGTAATATTTCTTGTTGGAATTGCGGTGTTGTCGGACATGCATATACAGTCTGTTCACTACCTAGAAAAATTTTTTGTTTTGGTTGTGGAGAAAAGAATACGTATAAATCTCGATGCCGAAATTGTTCCTCGAGAAACGAAAGAGGGGGCAATCGTACACAGGGCGTGAGTGCCTCTCTACCTACCAATCGCTCTGTATCGTTAAATCACTCAAGGTTCCAAGGAACGTAAATTCACTAAATATATCTCAAAATCTGCCTGTAACTAATAATATAGTATCTCGTAATTTATCTAAAATTTGTCGCACTACCTCTTCCGAATGGAATATCTGGTTAAATAAAGTTAATTCCTTCTTCCATCCTTCTAATATTGCCGCTACTTTTGTTAAGAAACCTTTTGATAATAGGCCGCATTTACAAATATCTATTAAGGACTTTGTTACTGACGCTTTGGTTGATACTGGTTCTACGAATTCAATTATAGGTGAGGCTGGATTGCAAGCATTATCGAAACATAACTTTCCTCTTAAATTATCTCCTCATAAATCTTTTATTGGTATTTCTGACGAGAAACAAACAATGGTTACTGCTACCGTTCCTTTAAAAATTCGCATAGGATCCCTTGAACGCACTGTGAACTTTCGTATAGCTCCTTCCGTTAAATAGTTTTTTATTAGGTGCCGATTTCTGTAATATATTTCAATTATTCTTACATTTTCATGATTTTTCTTGGCAAACCACTAATAATCCCGAATTATTTGCTTTATCTGGAATTTCTGGTCGCATGGCTCTTACCTCAGAACAATCCCTAATATTAGAACAAACTATCGAAAAATATTAGAATCTAGATACCTCCGAATTAGGTTGTGTAACTACTGCTACACACCATATTGACACTGGCAATGCCAAACCTTTTAAACAAAGGCAGTATAGTCTCTCTTCTGCTATGCAAAAGCACCTACATACCGAAATTGATACAATGTTAAAAGATGGTGTTATTCGTTCTTCAAATTCTCCCTGGTCAAGTCCTATCTTATTAGTCAATAAAAAAAATGGAGAATATCGGGCCTCTTTTGATGGTCGTCGACTTAATTCCGTCACTGTTGCCGATACCTACCCACTTCTATCTTGTCTCGTCTTAGGGATGCTAAGTTTATTACCTCTATCGATTTGCGGAAAGCATTTTGGCAAATACCTTTAGAAGAATCCTCGCGTCCAAAAACAGCTTTCTGTGTGCCAGGAAAAAGCCATTTTAAATTTAACGTAATGCCTTTCGGTCTTTCGAACAGTCCACAAACTCTTCAGAGAACTATGGAGCAGACTTTAGGCCCAATATTGCATCAAGAGAAGGCGTTTGTGTATCTTGATGATGTTATCGTACCTTCGCCTACATTTGAATGATATCTACGAGTGTTTTTCGAAAGCAGGTTTTAAAATAAATTTGCAAAAATGTGAATTTTGTTGTGAATAATTAACTTTTCTTGGATTTGTCGTTGATAAAACTGGTTTGAGTACTGACCCATCTAAGGTCAAAGCGATAAATAACTTTAAAACTTCGAAAACTACTACAGAAGTAAAAAGATCAATTGGCATGATAGGTTATTATAGAATGTTTTTACCTAAGTTATCTATGATTTCTGCACCCATAACTGCCTTAATTCAAAATAAAAAGAAGGGACAATCTATTGTGTGGAACGAAGAGGCTGAAGAAGCTTTCGAAAAAATTAAATATCTCATTACTAACGCTTCAATTTTAGTATCGCCAGATTTTTCTAAAAATTTCTTTATTCAGACTGACGCATCTCAAGTAGGGCTTGGTGCTATCTTATTTCAGGAACAAGAGGGTCTTGAACACCCTATCGCATACGCAAGTAAAGCTTTAACTTCCGCTGAACAAAAATATTCCGCTACCGAAAGAGAACTTTTAGGAGTAATGTTTGGTATCGAAAAATTTAGAGGATATGTGGAGGGTACCCATTTTACTGTAATTACGGATTGTGCTGCTTTGAGTTGGTTCAATAACTTAAAACAACCAGCAGGTCGTCTAGCTACATGGAGTTTGAGAATTTCTCAATTTTCTTTTGATGTGAAACATAGGCCAGGAAAACTAAATATCGTTCCTGACGCCTTATCTCGTGCACCTTGATCCTGATCAGTGGTATACCGATATGATTCAAAATGTTTTGTCTTTTCCTGAAAAATTTCCTAATTTCAGAGTAGAGAATGATCGTTTGTATAAATTACCTTCCACAAAGAAAAAAGTACCTAATCTATTCCAATGGAAACTTGTCGTACCCACTCCAAATCGAGAAGAAGTGTTTCGTATGTGTCATAGTGAACCTACTGCAAGCCACTTCGGCGTTTCTAAAACCTTGGCTAAAATTTTCAAACTTTACTATTGGCCTAATTTAAGAATTTCTGTTTGCAATTATCTAAAAAATTGTTTAACCTGTGGTGCTCACAAAAGTTCGCAAGAACCACGTTTTGGTTTAATGGGAAAATTTAAAAATATCTCTTATCCTTTTCAGCTGATTTCTTTAGATTTGATGGGTCCTCTACCTAGGTCGAAAAAAGGCAATCAATTTCTACTCGTTGTGACTGATTGGTTTTCTAAATTTGTCTTAGTTCAACCCATACCTAAAGCAACCTCTCGTGCTATTATTAAATTTCTAGAACAACATGTATTTTTAATTTTTGGTGTACCGCAAATAGTTCTTTGTAATAATGGAGTTCAATTTATCTCTAAGGAATTTCAAGATTTTGTAAAACAGTACCATGTTCAAAAGGTGTGGTTTAATGCCACCACAGGTGAACCCTACCGAAAGAGTCAATAGAGTAATTGTTACCGCTATTTCTTCTTTTATTCAAACGAATCATACCTATTAGGACGAAAATGTATTTAAAATTGCACAAGCAATGCGCACTTCTAAACATGAGGCAACTGAATTTGCGCCTTCATTTTTAGTATTTGGTCGTTATGTGCCTATCGATGGTAGTTTTTTAGGTCCCGTTCCAGATGACGTTGATATCTTAGAATTTGATCAAAAAGTTCGTTGGGACGCCGATCAACAGCAACTTCCGTCTATTTTTTCTGAAGTTCGCCAGCACCTTCGTAGTGCTTATAATAAAAGTAAGCTTCGCTATAATTTGAGAAAGAAGGTATATCTTTTGCATTAGGTGAAAAAGTTTGGAAAAATAATTGTGTTTTATCAGATGCTACAAAGAAATTTGCAGCAAAATTGGCTCCAAAATTTATTCTGTGTAAAATCACACGTGTTATTAGTACCTTAGTTTATGAGTTGGAAGATATGCAGGGAAAGCCACTAGGCCGGTGGCACATTAAAGATTTAAAGCCGTTCGGGGCTATTTCTGACTTAAACAATTAGGTTGTTTTAGATTTTTTTGTCCGTCTTTGATTTTTGATTATTTCTCGCAAGTTTAGGAGCTATCTTAGCTGATGTTAGAGTCGATGAATTCTGTTTGGGGAGCATCATTGTGACGATCGCGCAATGCGCTTTACAGAATAGTTGATGATCACTGTTGCGACGATAATGAATTTTCTTTCGATATCTATGATAATTTTAGTGATAAACCCGAAAAAATTTTTTTAGCATTTCTTGCCATAAAACCTGACTTAATATTATTTTTCTTTTTTCGTTTTCTTTTTTTGCACGGTCGAAGGGGATGTGCACTTTTGTGCATTATCTAGCTTTGAAGTTTTTTTAAATTACAATTCTGTAATATTTAACTTTTTAATATACCTGCTTTCTATATACCAATTTTTAGTTTAATAGCTTTCCTGCATAAATAGTTTGAGAGTAATTTAACGAAAATATAGCAACTTGATTGAGAATCAAGGGTGGTTAAATAACTGTCTTGAATGTATAGTATGTGAGAATAGTGAATGTACTGTTAGAAATTTGTAACTTACATTTCTATATCTTTTTTAAAATATTAAGATAATATTGTTTATTATACCTAGTGTGATAGCTTATTAAATTTTGCCTTATTTGGCCTTACTTTGATGTGGCATATCTATTCCGATTTTTATAAAATGTGCCGATTACCTATTGTATGCTTATACATTACCTTTTATCTTTTGAAATTGTCGCACCTTTAGTATCTGATTTTCTCTTGTGCCTTATATCAAATATTTTCTTATAGATTTACCTTATCTATTGTCTTAGTAGCTCGATGTTAAGCTACATAGCGTATCTTAATGTATCTTTATCTCTTATCTAAATGAAGGTAAACCTATATGGAGATATGTGTCAAGAATTTGCAAAGTACATTGATTGTAATCGTACTTAGAAAAAATTGGTGTTTAACTATTAATTTAATTTTCGAAAGCTAATGTGGTTCAAGTCACTTTGGTTACCATGTATTAGTTTAAGTTATTGTTATTGTGCAAATTTGTGTTATCGGGCTAATGACTAAGTTTGTTGAGCATAAGTGCGCGTTGCGGATCGAAAAATTAGTTCGGTCTCCCTTTCTCAAGATTTCCTGATTTTATTGAAAAAGTGGTTAGGAAGATAAATCAAGGTGGCGCCTAACGTATTTTGAACACTCGAGTATTGCCTTAATAAATAAGAATTTTTCAATTTGGCTTATTAAGTTTAGTATACTTTTGTTGATTGCTAATGAAACATTTCATGTTAACCTAAGTTAGTTTGCTGTCGCCAACGTCAAATCATTTTTCTTTTTTATTGTTTTTTCTTTTTATAAGTGTTGGGCGTGTGTTACGGTATTTTTCAAACACCCTGTTTTGTATTTAAAACGCTACTATCTATATCTGAACAATAAAATGTAATGTAGCGAACGTTATAGGTAGAGAGTGGAGTGCTATGCCTGTGAACGCAAAGAACGACAAACGCTCTCTTGCCTGCTAGCTCTTGACTGGTAAACACGTGAAAATGTACCGTCGCATAGATACCTAAGTATCTTTATCTTTTATTATTTAGCTTTAGCAGTATGAACATCGTAACATAACTGTAATTTTAGTGCACCAAAAATATGGTAAGAGTTGATTGATTGTATATTATGTACCTCCTGATTATGCTAACTTGGCGTCAGTTATTTTATTGTGTAAATAAAACAAGTTCCGTTTCTACAATCTGTTTTTAATAAGAAAGAACCCACGAACCAACCCTGATACCTTCCGGGCCTATCTACAGGTAAGCATTTATAACAAACTTCATTTAGCATACAAAAGTATAGCTAAAGATACAATCTCCGTCGCAGAGAAATTTCATTTAAAGTCGGAGATACTGTATGGAGAACAAACAAAATTTTATCTAGTGTAGCAGATGAATTTTCCTCCAAGCTTGCACCAAAATATATCTTATGCACTGTTAATAAAAAACTGTCAAACCTTGTATATAACCTCACTAATTCTGATGGGTCGAAAACGAATAATTGGCACATCAAGGACCTCAAACCTTATACTGGTACTGACATAAATTAATTTTTCCTTGTATAATCACCCCCTCCCCCATGCCTTTTTCTATTAATTTTTTTGTTATCTGATTTGTATAACATTTTTTCTTTCTATCTAAACATGTCACCAATGAGTGGATAGACCTCACCGATTATGACTTCTCCGATCTTTACCTCACCGATTGTGTATCCCTTTGGGACGTTTGATACGTTTTAGTTATCACACCACTCATTGTAGTTCTTTTTCAATTTTCTTCATGATAAAATTTCTTTTTCTGCCAACACATTTAATTTTTTTACTCTCCCTCTCTTTTCATTAATATTTTTACCGTATTGCCTTACTACAAAAAAAAATCCTGTCATATTTTTTTTCTCTTTGGTCCGGGGCAGTGTAACATATCAATTCACTGTTCCCTAGCCATGTTACATTGTGGTCCCACTTCCTGCAATATAAAAGTATTATTCGTCTTAATTTTATACTAATACCGTTTACAATCACAAGTTAGTTTTGATTTGTGTAACATTTCCCTTTAGTATTATTAAATAATACACTATATACATCGATCTTTAGTTTTAATTTAATATTCTTTCTTTTGTATAAATAATATAAATAATTAAGATCAGATGTAATTTTCTAATTGGTAAACCTTTGAATAATGTCCATAAATACACAACTGGTGTACACATGAATCTGTCATTTATGATGATTTTCTTGTTTTGTCTCTCTCTCTCAAAATGTGTGGTTATCTTTAAACCAGAACAAATTTTCGTTTGTCTTCATATCTAACGGTCTTTTGAGCACATGCCGTCTTTCAATAAAGATGTTCTTTCTAAGGCCATGATGTCGTACCTGGTATGTAAAAGACGTCTTTTCTTTTATTCTTCTAACATACATAAATATAATTTTAGAATACTAGCAAAATGCTTATCAAGAAAGCCTATCTGAATAACCCGTTCAAAATTTTTAGACTGTTCCTCGTAGCGTATTACAATATGTCGTTTTTGTAATACGTTTATTTTCTAGGGTCCTCTAATGGTATATCTTCCGGTGGCATATTCCTTGCTGAAGTATCTTCAGGTGATATATTCTCCTGTAAAATATTCTCTGATGGAGAATTTAATTATCTATGCTAGGCTATCTAAGCCTATGTATTAATTTTACTACCTACAAATATTATTTTTTATCGTACAAGAATTCATGTGGCCGTTATTTACTTTCTAAAATAAATTAAATGTTCCGTTGACAAAACATATGGTTGTGAAACAGAAGGATTGGCTCTTACAAATTAGAAGTTTGAGGTTAACAACCAAAATAAACAACGAGGGTGTTCGTCTCAACAAACCGTAAGAAGATCCTATAGTTCTGAACAAGCCGTAAGCTCAATGTTTAAGTATACGTTTCCTTTCATACATCTGGAATGCAGGTATGAGTTTATCTTGTTTATTTTTGTGATTGAACAATGTGCATGTGCTACATTTTAAATCTTAATTATCTAGAAAAATAATGCATGTAAAACATAGTCATACTTTTACTTACCTATACCTTAACTAATTTAATATTATCTTTGCTTTCCTATATAACCTTATGGTTTGTAAACAGAAAAGCTTTCATGAAACCTTTTATTGTGGATTTTGAGGATATGTTCAATTTAAATGTTCAATTCAAATACTCTTAACTAATGTTAAACAGAACAAAGTTTATTTATGATTTCCTTTTATTTAGAACGTTAATTTGGAATTATGTCTAAGCACAATAATATTTTTAGATTTTCTAATATCTTATCTAGTGGCATTTAAGACAAAATTTTAAAAGTATGAGAGTGTAGATATATAAACTACATTTAGTGTTTTTATCGGATGAAAATTTGGTTGTAAGAAAATAACGGTATATATTTAATTTTTTTATTAATGTTATTAACTAAACGTCAATATATAAGTTGTATTAAGGTATTTTCTTTTGTCATGTTCTAAATTGCACCCCTATAAATTGTCTGGATAAAATAGACTGTTAAAATTAGAAGAGACAGTTTGTTGTGTGTAAGGGCCAAGAATAATGAGTGATTAAACTAGTTAAAAGTGCATCAAAAATAGTGAAATTACATACATAAAAAGGTACTTTCAAGAGCTATTATTTGATATAATTTTCAAGAAGCTACCTACTGCCAAACTAACATAAAAACCATATTGGATTTTTATTTAATGAACTAAACATTTCGAATGGACCTGCACCTTGCCGAAGTTCTAAATTATTAGAACAGGTGAAATGGCTTGCGTGTTCTAATGAGCTAAAGAGCCAAACTACAGGTCCAACCAAAGTAGTAGGGTCGTTAGTGAGGAACCAGACTAAGACAGGTCCCCGAAAGAGAGCAGCGGCTCTTTCGGTACTTAGATTGGCAGAGACCATAGAGGTCGGTATGGTAGTCTAAGACACACTACCGCGATGTGGAAGGCAACGGGAAACCACCACATTATCTCCCAAGTACACAGCGTACTTAAATTGTTAGAAACATGATGGCATTCTCTGGGGTAAAAGATTCCGGAGTTAAAATAGTCCCCCATTCGAATCTCCGGGAGGGGACTACTTCGGAGGATGCGATCGGAAAGTTAAAAATAAGAGTCGGGAACATTCTGCGAGTCGGAGCGTGGAATGTTAGAAGTATGAAGCAAGTAGGTAAGCTAGAGAACCTAAAAATCGAAATGAATAGATTATCAGTAGACATAGTAGGGATCAGCGAAGTTCGGTGGCCAGAGGCGGGGGATTTTTGGAGTGGAGACTTTAGGGTAATTCACACAGGAGCAGAGAAAGGAAATTTTGGTGTGGGGATAGTTATGCGGAAAAAGATAGGATACTGTGTAGAAAATTCTTTACAAAAGAACGAAAGAGTACTCATGGTTAGATTAGAATCTAAACTGGTAAACACAGTAATAATACAAGTATACATGCCCACCTCTAGCTACAGTGACGAAGAGGTAGAAGCCATCTACAAAGATATCGAAGACATATTAAGATACGTAAAAGGACATGAAAATTTAATAATTACGGGGAATTTTAATGCCGTGGTAGGCGAGGGGAGGGAAGGAGCGGTAGTAGGTTTATTTGGTTTAGGCACGAGAAACGACAGGGGAAATAGGCTGGTAGAATTTTGCGACAAGAACAATTTAATCATCACAAACACATTATTTCAACATCATGCTAGAAGACGATATACGTGGAAGATGCCAGGAGATATAGGAAGATATCAAATAGATTACATTCTTGTTAGACAACGGTTTAGGAATCAAGTAAAAAACTGTAGAAGCTACCCACAAGCAGATATAGACACTGACCACAACATCGTAATTATGAAGACCGCACTTAAATTTAAAAATCTGAAAAAAAGGAACAGAAAAAGGCACTTGGACTTAGAGAAACTAAAAGATAAAGATATTCAAGTAAGATTCGAAAAAAGTCAAATGAATTGCTGAATGATATCTGGAAAATATCTGAAACTAAGGAAGTAGAAACAGAATGGAATAACATTAAATCCAGCCTAGACATGGCGGCCAGAGATATTCTGGGGTATACACAAAAATAAAATAAGAAACCATGGATAACAAAGGTTATCCTGAATTTAATAGAAAAAAGACGAAAATACAAAAATAAATCAGACGAAACAGGAAAACAGAGATACAAAGCCATAAAATGGGAAATTATTCGCAAATGCAGGAAAGCTAAAGAACAATGGATTGACGAAAAGTGCAAAGAGATACAAACGAAGATGGAAATAGGAAAGACAGACGAAGCATACAAATTAATTAGAATGAATTTTAGGGATATAAAACCGTATAGCAAAAATATAAGGGACGCACAAGGAAACGTCATCATAGAAAACGTAGAGAAAGTGAGTAGATGGCAAGAATATATAGGAAATTTATATGCTGGAGAGGAACTAACTGCATTAGAACAGGAATCAGACATTGAAAATGATGACTTGGGATATCCTATACTTCGAGACGAGTTTGAATTAGCATTAAAGAGTCTGAAAAATGGTAAGGCGCCGGGTACAGATAAGGTGCAAGCTGAAACTCTAAAAGCCGCTGGACAAGCAGTAACAGAACGTCTCTTCCAACTGGTAAGCTATATGTATGAGACAGGCGAGATACCCAAATATTTCAAACGTAGCATCATAGTAACTATACCAAAAAAGAAAGGCGCGGATAGATGTGAAAATTTTCGAACAATAAGTTTGACAGCACACGTGTCAAAAATATTAACTAGAATTGTGCAAAGACGAATGGAAAAACGAGCTGAAGAAATACTAGGAGAAGACCAATTTGGGTTTAGACGAAACATGGGAAAACGGGAGGCTATTTTAGCTCTGAGGGTGATAATGGAGAAAACAATAGAAAAAGGGGAAAGCATGTATATAGGGTTTGTAGATCTGGAAAAAGCATTCGATAATGTAAATTGGAAAAAAATGTTTGAAATACTCAAAAAGATTGGAATGAGTTATAGGGATAAACGAATAGTACATAGCTTATACAAAGAGCAAACAGCAGTAATAGAATTAGAGCAGGAACGTAGAGAAGTAAACATTAGGAAAGGGGTGAGACAGGGATGTGCCCTATCCCCATTGATTTTTAACTTGTACATAGAAGAGGCAATGGATATTGTCAAATGCAGGAAGACATTTGGAATTACTATGCAAGGACAAAAAAATTGATATGCTTAGATTTGCAGATGATATAGCGGTATTAGCGTCATGCAAGGAAGAGTTAGAAGCTGCTCTTAATGAAATGGAAACTGTTCTAACAGAGAGATACGGTATGAAAATTAACAAAACTAAAACTAAAGTTCTAGTTTGCAAAGGTGGGGAAAATAAATCAAAACCAAGAATACAAGTATTTAACACGAACTTACAAGAGGTTAAGGATTTCTGCTACCTAGGAAGCCAAATAACGCAAGATGGGAAAAGCACAAAAGATATAAAACAAAGATTAGCACAAGGTCGTGCTACATTTAACAAGAAAAAGCAACTACTGTGCTCAAAGACCACAAACATAGAAACAAGGAAAAGATTGCTTAAAACATATGTGTGGAGCACAGCACTGTACGGCTGTGAAACCTGGACAGTAGGAGAAGCGGACAAGAAAAAGGTAGAAGCCTTTGAAATGTGGTGCTACAGGCGTATGATGAAGATATCATGGACAGATAAAGTTAAGAACGAAGAGGTACTAAAAATGGTAGGGGAAGAAAGAAATATGTGGAAAACGGTAAAAAATAGGAGAGATAGGATAATAGGCCACATACTACGGCATGAAGGAATAGTGCGGAATATATCAGAAGCAGAGATAGGAAAAAAGAGAAGAAGAGGCAGACCTAGATTAGACTACTGCACACAGATAGTAAAAGATGTAGGCTGTAGAGGTTTCAGGGAGATGTGTAGGCTAGCCCAGAATAGAAATCAATGGAGGTACGCATCCAACCAATCCCAGGATGGATAAACTAATGACGAAAAGATAACTGTGCTTAAACATGATGATTATTATAAGTAACTACAAGAATTGGTTGGGCAATATTCTCGAATAATGTTAAGTGTGTGAAAGGATTTACTGGAAAACGATTTTCAGCAAATGTCTAAGTGTTGGGGGATCTTGGTAGCCACAGGTTGCTTAACCTCCTTCACTGAATCTCGGTAAAATAGGGTATAAAATTAGAAAACAATAGAAAGGGAACGAGCTGAATATACATGCTGTGTGAGAATTTCAGGGAACTATGTAGGCTAGCTCAGAATATAAATAAGTGCAGGTACGTGTCCAACCAGTTTTGAGACGGAAAACCTAATGACGAAAAAATAAGCGCAAATAAATCTGATGATTAGTATAAACAACTAGTTGTTGGTTGCGATATACCTGCAACTAATGTTGACTGTGCGAAAAGATAAATTGGAAAATATATTAAATCGCCAAATGGTTAAGTGTTGGGGGAACTTGGCAGCCACAGGCTGCTTACCCCCCTTCACAACCATTGACGGTCGGAGAAATAGGGCATATAACTGTAAAACAATAGAAAGTGATCAAACTGCATCTAACAAGAAAGAACAGCGCCTATGAGGAAAGACAACAAACATAGAATAAGAAGAAAATTGTTGAAAGCATATGTGTGGAGCACAGCACAGTATGCCTATGAAATACGGGCAGTCTGAAACGCAGACAGAAAAACGGTAGCAGCCTTTTGAAATGCTGTGCTTCAGATGTATGAGGACGATAGCATGGACAGACAAAGATAATAACAAATAAGTTACAGAAATAGTAGGGGAACAAGAATATCTGGCGAAAAAGAGAAATAGTAGAGCGGAATACGTTCTAAGGCATTTTTGGGGAATAGTATGTGATATATTACAAGCAGAGATAGGGAAAAAGAGGTAGATGTAGACCTAGATCAGACAGTTATAGATGTAAACTGTGTATATTTCAGGGAAATCTGTAGGTTAGTTCAGAATACGGAACAATGATGGTACGCGTCTAACCAGTTCTAGGACTGCAGACCTAATGATGATGATGATGATGAACTAAACATATCCATCAAATATTCTACATCTGGCAGATAACAACAAAGCAAGTTATAAATATCATTAGGAATAAAAAACAGATGATGATTAACTTCAAATGTTGTAAAGAAAAGCAATTTAATTATTACATATGTGTCTTATGCCATGGTTCTTATCATAGAAGCTGTTTTGAAAGAATTAAAAATAAATGAGTCATCATACAAGGAAATCAAATTAAATGTTGCATTACAACACCACAACATGATAGGATCATTATAGCTGAATTAAAAGAGCAAATTCAACTTTTAGAAATTAAAAACAGAGAACTTCAAGAGGAAAATATTTACTTACACAAACATATACAAAAAATGGAAGCAAACTTAGAGCACATCACCGAGGAAGCACAGATAATGGAGGAATCATTAACAGCTACAATTATGAAATATAACTTAACTATAACAGAACAACAAAATAAACTCCAAATGCTAAAAGAAGGACCTTGCAAGAAATGCATTGACCACAACACCCACATACAAGACCTTATATCACAATGTGACCAACTAAAAAACACTAATAATAAATACAAACAAAAATTGAAAAGTTTGAGTGTAACCACAACTACACTCATGAAGAACTTGAAAATCTTAATACTTACCATCTAAATAAAAATAAGCTACCAGAGATAAACATCTACGAAAAGAATCGCCTATGTGTAACTAAAAATAGTATAATATTGGCATCATCGCCCATAAATCATTCACTTCTTGAAGAATTAAACGAGGCTGAACGAGAAGTAAATACTCTCGGAAAGAACGAAGAGAAAACTAAAAATAGTATTACCTCTGCACCATCGTCCGTAAACTACTCACTTCTTAAAAAATTGGACATTGCTGAACATTCTGCAAGTATTGACTTAAATAAAACCAATTCAAAAATTCTTCTTTTAGGAGATAGTCATGTAAGAAATCTAAATACTATTTTATCCACTCACACACAATTTGAAAGTATTCTAACATTTATTAAACCAAATGCATCAATTCAGCAAACAGCAGATGGTGTCGTTGACACAATCAAGGAATACACACTTTATGATTATATACTCTTCATTGGCGGAACAAATGACTTACACAAACACGACAACAGGCACATCATGAAATAATTTAGATATGTAATTGACTTATGTAGAAATCCTAACTTAATTATAATGACAATACTTTACAAGGTAGATAAAGGCCTATATAATAAAAAAATCAAAAGCATCAATGACTGGCTAACTTCCTTTAAAATAACCTTAACTTTAATGTACTTGATGTTAATATGTTTTTAAATCAGTATGACTATACAAGTTTTGGAATACATTTAAATCTAAAAGGTAAAAAAAGATAGTAAGTTCGATAATCAAAAATGTTAAATTAGTCATAAACAAACAGTCAGAAATAACAGTAAGGATTACAACTAGAAATAGAAATTTTTAAATTATTTTGACAGAGAAGGTAATCCTTCGGTATGTAGTATAAGTAGTAATTTATATATATATATATATATATATATATATATATATATATATATATATACTCACATTTAGACCAGGGTAGAAAATTAAATAATCACATCAAATAATTTTAATCACCGTGTATAATGAATATTATTAAATAATACGCGTTATTAAAACCGTGAAGCATAAAAATTTATTAGTTTCATTAAACATAAGAGATTTAAATCATGTACAAGACGCTTTATATCAAAAGAAGCAGTATTAAAAAGCTCTGCGTGTAATGTAATTATTCCTAAACAAATGGAAATTACGTGCAAAATTTATATTAATTAACCCTATTTTAAGTAACCGGTATTAAACAGAGTGTATACATAATAATTAATATTTAACTTGTATTCGCTAAAAATGAAAGGATAGAAGTCAATTTTAATTGAAGTTAATTGAATCGTTAGTAACAGATAATATCTATAGAAACTTGTAAAAACCCAATAAAAAGCAAATCCTAGAAGTGTTAGTTAGAAGTAGGATGTTTGAACACACCTGCGTATTTTAAAAGGCAATTTCAGTTTAATTTGTTTAGATAAACATGTCGATTCTAAGGATATTGGAAACGGTCAGATGCTTTAGCACAAAATATAAAACAGGGTTTATTTAAAAAGCTCTGAGAATTAATATTATTTTGAACACCTGCGTAGTTTAAATATCACGTACGGCGAAAATTGTGTAGATAACAAATGGTTTCAAAGAATCTTGGAGAAACCGGAGCTTAATATTCACGAGAATGTGCGATACGGGGTTATTAAACCCAGATAGTCCACATGGACTAAAATATAATCGATAATAAAGAATATCAATTTGCACCAATACGAACAGGTTAGAAAAGGAAAGAGAAAATACGTCAAGCAAAGACACATATAGTAAAAGGCGTGATTTAAGCAACGTCACGAGGGTCACAATTGGTTGAAAATAGGATGCAAATATCAGAGGTAGAAACAACAATTTCTGTACAAAATTAATTAGTTTTTCTCGGACATGTTTGCGTGCGTGAATTTCTGAGATTTAAATAGGGCGAGTGAAAATTCGTAAAACCGACGCGCGAACGACGGACTGGGAACAGAGAATGAGAAATTCTTTAGAATTACCCGTTTTGGGGAACAGACCGACAGACAGGCTTTTGCTATATATACCGGTGGTAATATGAATTTCGGTCTCTTAGACTTTTGACTATTCGATGCGTTAAAAGCTCTTACATCCGCGACTTGATTCAAGATGTTAAACAGTGCATTTTAGTTTGATAAAATAATTTAAAATTTTGCTCGTATATTTTAGTGATTCAAAATAGTTTGTTATTTACGTGCTAACATGAATGTACTTCAGTGCACTTAGATACAAGGTAATGAAATTTAGTATCACTGTACCAATTAGCAAAATTTACAACGACAAATGTATACACAAAAGTAGGCAGTTTTGGCGTATATTGGTGAAAGACGCATGAATTTCTTTGCTATTTTTCGGGGGTGTTAATAATTAAATGGTTCAAATACGTGTCTGGATCCACGAAACAAGGGTCAGATATACACAGATGAGTTCCGGAAAAGCCCAGGAACAACTTTAAATAAATGGTGATGGAGAAAATTTTAAAAGCGTTGAGAATTAGAAGCCGTAAATATAATCCTGTTGGAATGGTGTGATTAACTAAAGGGACGATGTACATTGAAGCTACGAGGACAGTGGCCTTCAGGTAAATTATACTATTTTGTTTGACATTTTGTGTGTGTTGAATAACTTTATAATTGATTTACTTTAAATGGACATTAGTGAAATTGTACTAACCATAAAATTTTAATTTTAAGATGAAATTTGCTTGTTTAAGTAGAAAGGGTATTTAGTATTGATGTTCGGGAATATGATGAAACTTTGGGTATGTCTTTGAGCTCAATTAGACGAACCTGGTTAATTAACGTAAAGGGTGGTAGATGCTCCTTTATACTCAGACTCGGTCTGCTTATATTGTTATATTAATTAGTAGGCATCCAACAAGGACTTTAATTCTGGATGCACATTAAAATGATAATAAAATTAATCTTGAAATTCTTTTTAAAACTGAATTTTATGCTGGAATTTAATTTGAAAATTTAATGTATTCTGAATATTGATGTAAATAGAGTTAACGTTGATGTTTGTGGTAGGAATGTGTTGTTTAATTTTATGAATGAGGAGGTGTATAAAATTAGGTGAGCAGCCGAGGCGAAAAGAGGATCACAGCAGTATATGACGCCCAATCTGTGGGACTAGAATTTTTTTGTTGAAAGGACCCAGTTCCCGCATTCACAGGAGTATATCACAACATTCTTTGGCGACCCAAAAGTGAGGCTCGAGTTCCAAATAAAATTTTTGTGATTTTATTCCAGGAAACTGGCGATCTGAGAGAGAGAGTTTCTGTGTGTGTATAAATTTAAGAGTAGTTAGAGTGTGTGAGAGTGATTAGAACGTATGCAGAGAAAAGAGTGGTTAAGGAGTCAAGGAGTGGAAATTGGAAGTGACGATAGTGCATTGTGTGAGAAAATTTCAAAAATGGAAGAAGCTGGAGGCAGTAGAGATCAGTCAAGGACGGAATCAGGGGATCAAGGAAACGAGATGATATTGAGAATGTTAGAGAGGATGAGTGAAGAATCCAATAGAAAATTAGAACAGCTAAGCGATGAAGCTAATAGAGCTAGGGAGGAGTCCAACAGAAAATTAGAGCAGATAAGCGGGAAAATTGAGCAATCGACTCAAGAATTTACAGAGTTTAAAAATAGTCTTACCGTGAAAATGGGGGAGGTTGAAAATAGGGTTGATAAAAATGAGCGTGATATTACAGGTCTTCGACAGAAAATGGGACATTTAAGGTCCGAAGTACGCATTTTTTGTGAAGAAGAGATTAATGTAAAATGACTGAAGTGACGGACTCATGTAGGGATCAGTTAGGCAGGGTAGAACGCGAAGTTAGCAGTATCAAATACAACATGTCAAATTTAACGGGGGATGGTCCCAGATTTTCTACAGGTGGAGTATCATTGGACCAACACATGAAGTTTTATGGCGATAACAGGGTAAATCCACAAATTTTTATTAATAGTGTAAGAAATCTAGTGGGAAATTTATTTGACGAACAGACTAAACTGAATACGGTAAAGGCTTTATTAAAGGACAACGCGGAAGCATGGTACAATTTAGTAGGACAGGACATAGACACGTATCAGGACTTTGAAAACAAATTTTAAAGCACTACTGGAGTGACCACAGACAAGATCAGGTACGAGACGACTTAATCACAGGGAAATTTAAGGAGAATTTTCAGGAAGTAGGAGCAATATGCTATACGCAAGTATAGCATAGCAAAGCAACTGAACCCACCACTGACGGACCGACAAATTATTAAGTATTTATCACGACACTTCGAGGTAGACATAAGACAGCACGTAGCACTACAGAACATAGTGGACAGAGAAATGTTTTGGAATACCTGCAGAGGTACGACGACGTAAGTAGTGGACGACCTCGGGATAATAGGGAAAGACAGATCAACACAGTTAGGTTTGACAATAGAAGGGACAACTACGCTAGACGGGGGAATAGTTACGGATACCAGCGACCGAATTGGGAACAGAGACGACCATACGTTAGGAGTAATAGTTTAGGAAGGGGACCTGCACCGAGACCGGGACCTACCAGAATGAATAGTTCACCAGACATGAGCGGGACTGCTAATACAGACACGGAACGAGTGGAAACGCCTAGGACGTACGCTGAGGTGACGGCTAGACCAGGACCGAGTAGGGAAAACAGACCTGGACAGGATTTTAGAACGCGACAGACCACTAGATTTCAGTGTAAATGTGTATGAACATCCACGTGAATTTTTCAAAATTGAGGAGGAAGTAGAGCCAGAAACTAAGGAAAATTTATGTTTGCCAATTATTAATTTAGAAATTTTTGAGAATAATGTAGAAGTATTACTTGATACAGGGCAGAGGCGAGTTTAATATCGGAGGAATTCGTCAGCAAAATTAGGGATAAGGTTTGTGATAGAATTATGCCTATAAAGCGTAGTCATTTAGTAGCTCCAAATAAAAAGAAGTTTGCTGTAGTAAATAGTGTTGTGGTGCTTAGGATAGATATAGGAGGTTTAAGCTGTGAACAGGAGTTTGTAATTGTACCTGGACTGAAGTTTCAGAGCATTTTAGGTGTTGACTGTATGATGAAGTTAGGGTTTTGATAGATATGGAAAGGAAGGTAATAAGGATTAATGATAGGGTAGTGCCATGGAAGGGCAGTTATGAAGTCACAGAGGATGACACGGGTTTAGTATTAATGTAGTAGAGGTAGAGGATGATGAAGTAAAACAGATCAACACAATAAGATGTCCAGAGGAAAGGATAGTAGAGGTTCAAGCTTTAGTACAAAACATGCAGAATTAGTGGGGTAGAAGCAACAGCAGCATATCGAGCAGGTGAAGGCAGAATTATTTTTGACGAGGTTAAGTGGCAAGTTTGTTTTTAATAAAGTAGATTTAAGGAATTCATTCTGGCGGATTCCATTACACAAAAATTCTAGAAGGTACATAGGAGTTTCCGTAGAGGGAAAAATCGATAATTTTAAAGTAGTATCGTTTGGTTTGTCGGCAGAAAGGAAAAAAATAGTAAATGAGAAACAGACAAATGTAGGGACTGAAGAAGAAGCAGTATTTAAGAGTCAGAATAATAGGGATGATAAGTTTATTGTATGTGAGATAATAAGGAATTTAAGTATAGATATAGAAGGGGGAGAGATAGGGATGAAGAGTATTAGGATGGTAAGAAGAAAGACATGGAGGGTCAAGAAGAGAGTTAGATTTAAATAGGATAGGGATAGAATAGGTGTATATAGAAGAGTAGAAGTAAGTGTTGATAGAAAATAAAGCGAGGTATAGGATAAATATGGGAGATAATTAGGAATAGGTTTAGGATGAGAATAAAGAGTAAATGTAGAAAAAAAAATAAGATAGGTTAAGTATAGATATTTCATATAAGATTAGTGGAGAGTTAGGAATAGAGTAAGAGTAGGATAGGCATATAGGATTAGGTAGGGGGAAGTAAAGTATAGTGAAGATTAGTTAAAAGTTAGGAATAGGATAGGTATATAGGATGTATATAGGATAAGATGGATAAGTAGGATGAAGTTAGGGATAATTTCAGTTTATAGAATTAGGTGAGAGTTAGGAATAGGATAGGAATATAGGATAGGTGTAAATATTTTTTGGATTGGAGACAAAGTAGGTAAGTTAGATAGATAAGGGTAGAGAGAGATAGGCAATCTTTTTGTAATTGTTTTGTCTAAATGCTTTATATTTGCATTCAAATAAGTGGGATTATTTGTATTCAAATAGGGGGAAAATACTCATATTTAGACCAGGGTAGAAAATTAAATAATCACATCAAATAATTTTAATCACCGTGTATAATGAATATTATTAGATAATACGCGTTATTAAAACCGTGAAGCATAAAAATTTATTAGTTTCATTAAACATAAGAGATTTAAATCATGTACAAGACGCTTTATATCAAAAGAAGCAGTATTAAAAAGCTCTGCGTGTAATGTAATTATTCCTAAACAAATGGAAATTACGTGCAAAATTTATATTAATTAACCCTATTTTAAGTAACCGGTATTAAACAGAGTGTATACATAATAATTAATATTTAACTTGTATTTGCTAAAAATGAAAGGATAGAAGTCAATTTTAATTGAAGTTAATTGAATCGTTAGTAACAGATAATATCTATAGAAACTTGTAAAAACCCAATAAAAAGCAAATCCTAGAAGTGTTAGTTAGAAGTAGGATGTTTGAACACACCTGCGTATTTTAAAAGGCAATTTCAGTTTAATTTGTTTAGATAAACATGTCGATTCTAAGGATATTGGAAACGGTCAGATGCTTTAGCACGAAATATAAAACAGGGTTTATTTAAAAAGCTCTGAGAATTAATATTATTTTGAACACCTGCGTAGTTTAAATATCACGTACGGCGAAAATTGTGTAGATAACAAATGGTTTCAAAGAATCTTGGAGAAACCGGGGCTTAATATTCACGAGAATGTGCGATACGGGGTTATTAAACCCAGATAGTCCACATGGACTAAAATATAATCGATAATAAAGAATATCAATTTGCACCAATACGAACAGGTTAGAAAAGGAAAGAGAAAATGCGTCAAGCAAAGACACATATAGTAAAAGGCGTGATTTAAGCAACGTCACGAGGGTCACAATTGGTTGAAAATAGGATGCAAATATCAGAGGTAGAAACAACAATTTCTGTACAAAATTAATTAGTTTTTCTCGGACATGTTTGCGTGCCGTGTGAATTTCTGAGATTTAAATGGGGCGAGTGAAAATTGTAAAACCGACGCGCGAGCGACGGACTGGGAACAGAGAATGAGAAATTCTTTAGAATTACCCGTTTTGGGGAACAGACCGACAGACAGGCTTTTTGCTATATATACCGGTGGTAATATGAATTTCGGTCTCTTAGACTTTTGACTATTCGATGCGTTAAAAGCTCTTACATCCGCAACTTGATTCAAGATGTTAAACAGTGTATTTTAGTTTGATAAAATAATTTAAAATTTTGCTCGTATATTTTAGTGATTCAAAATAGTTTGTTATTTACGTGCTAACATGAATGTACTTCAGTGCACTTAGATACAAGGTAATGAAATTTAGTATCACTGTACCAATTAGCAAAATTTACAACGACAAATGTATACACAAAAGTAGGCAGTTTTGGCGTATATTGGTGAAAGACGCATGAATTTCTTTGCTATTTTTCGGGGGTGTTAATAATTAAATGGTTCAAATACGTGTCTGGATCCACGAAACAAGGGTCAGATATACACAGATGAGTTCCGGAAAAGCCCAGGAACAACTTTAAATAAATGGTGATGGAGAAAATTTTAAAAGCGTTGAGAATTAGAAGCCGTAAATATAATCCTGTTGGAATAGTGTGATTAACTAAAGGGACGATGTACATTGAAGCTACGAGGACAGTGGCCTTCAGGTAAATTATACTATTTTGTTTGACATTTTTGTGTGTGTTGAATAACTTTATAATTGATTTACTTTAAATGGACATTAGTGAAATTGTACTAACCATAAAATTTTAATTTTAAGATGAAATTTGCTTGTTTAAGTAGAAAGGGTATTTAGTATTGATGTTCGGGAATATGATGAAACTTTGGGTATGTCTTTGAGCTCAATTAGACGAACCTGGTTAATTAACGTAAAGGGGTGGTAGATGCTCCTTTATACTCAGACTCGGTCTGCTTATATTGTTATATTAATTAGTAGGCATCCAACAAGGACTTTAATTCTGGATGCACATTAAAATGATAATAAAATTAATCTTGAAATTCTTTTAAAACTGAATTTTATGCTGGAATTTAATTTGAAAATTTAATGTATTCTGAATATTGATGTAAATAGAGTTAACGTTGATGTTTGTGGTAGGAATGTGTTGTTTAATTTTATGAATGAGGAGGTGTATAAAATTAGGTGAGCAGCCGAGGCGAAAAGAGGATCACAGCAGTATATGACGCCCAATCTGTGGGACTAGAATTTTTTTGTTGAAAGTACCCAGTTCCCGCATTCACAGGAGTATATCACAACAATATATATATATATATATATATATATATATATATATCAGTAATAGCAATAAGTTGTCACCAAAAATTAACCTAGTTTTAGATCAAGAAATTACTAAACCAAACGTATGCATTTTTTATCAAAATGTACAATCAATTAGAAATAAGGTCAATAAATTAGAGTCTATTTTACAAGGCAAAAATGACCATATCTTATGTTATGTGGAACATTGGTTGAGGGACATTGAAGTACCATACTTTTGTTTAGATGGCTACTTCATAGCCTCCTATTTTACAAGAGCCAGAAAAGCACATGGTGGTTCTATAATAATGCTACACAACAAATTTAATAATGCATGTAAGAAATTAAACAAAATAAGTAGCTTATCTCAAGAGGTCCATTGTGAAATATCAGCAATTTTGTTAATACCAGTTAACACAACAATAATTAATGTTTACAGGTCCCCATAAGGAGATATAAAAATCTTTCTAGATATTATAAATAAAGCTCTCAATCTTGTTGACCTTTCAAAACATGTAGTACTCAGTGGTGATTTTAACGTTAGGTTCAATGTAAATGACAAAAATACCACAAAACTAATAGACCTCTGTCAATCATTTAAATTGAAACACACAGTAACTTTTGAAACCCGAAAAAAATTGTTTAGATAATATATTTACAAATCTTAATATTTTCAGTATAAAGGAGCAAACAAACTTAATATCTGATCATTCAGGTATCGAGTTTAAAGCTGTTGTCCAGTATGAGAAATTAAGTTTTTCCACAAAAATGTTTCGTCCAAAATCGCAGAAAAATAAATACAACTTTTATAAATGTCTTGAAGAGGTTGATTGGAATTTAATAATACATAACATTGACATATCACAAAATTTTAAAAGTTTCCTTACGATTATTATAAAAGCTTTTACAGTTTCCTTCCCGCTTAGAATGTTTCGTAAATCAACTGATATCCAGGGCTCATGGTTTGATAATAGTTTACGCAAAATGCGTCGTACACTGAAAATATTGTATGAGATAAAAATACTTACCCTACTAAACAAAATCAAATAAATTTTAACAATCTCAGAGCTAAGTATCTCCAGGCCATAAAGACAGCCAAGTTAAAAAGTACTTCTGACAAAATAAAACAATCCAAAAATCCGATAAAGACTATATGGCACATTGTAACAAATACGATTATCTGCTTCTTAAATATATGCTTTTGTTCCATTTACCTATTCAATAAATATTAAATTCCAATAGAAACAATATACTACAAATTCATACATAGAGCCCCATCTATATTTAAATATTCAAAGTAAAATTTAAGAACTCTTCTATTTGTATGTATCTTGATACAATATCCCCTTTCCTGTGCGTGATCGGATAAGCAACGTAGCCTCGTGGTCAAGCTCCATTTTGATATCGGGATGTAATTAGAATACAAGTGTTAACGTGGGCCTGCAGGTTTTTTGATAAAACATGCCATCCTAGAAAGTAGTGAAGTGGAGTCGACGAGTACCATGGCTTCATTTTTAGTTGTAGTATCGACCTAAGACAGTCAAGAATACATATCTACGGTAGGTGAATAATTCTCAAACTTACCTTTAAAATCATTTTCCCCATTTCTTTTCAGTGCAAGTACGAAAGTAGGAACTTATAACAAAAGTACGAACTTATAACGAAGTACGAAATTATGTCGAAGTAAAATAAAGCAAGTATCAATTTATATCAATGTACAGTAAAACAAGTATGCAATTATATTGAAGCAAAGTAAAAACGATATGGATACGCAAACGCGTAATAAGCCCTTTTGGATATTGGTTGTGCTGTAAATGCAGTTTTAAATGTTGCTATGCCAAGAGGGTAGAAATTTCCACATATGCTTGGTTAGTATAGAGGTCAAGCTCGAACACATGTATCAGCTGCGCGCACCTATCATTGTAAGTACGTAGATGTTTAAAGAATTTGGTTGCCTAGCAGATATATAGCGGTGAGTCATCCTCAGTTTTATGGCTATATTCATTTTATGGAACAATCATTTACGATGTACAAATAATTTTTGAAAATTCTATATATGTTTACTTAGATTTGATACACGAAATTTTTATGAAAGTTTTATGATCATTTAAATTGATACACCTATAATTTTATTCAAAATTTAATAATCAAATAGTGCATAAATGTTCTTATTATTTACAAGGCATTTCTATAAGATAATTTTGTAGTTACAAGGTTATACTAAAATGTTCGCATAATTAAACATGTGATAGGTTGATATTTGTTTGCCACATTATAGTGTATAACATATTTTGACAGTAGACTTGAAGTACAGCTTAATACAGACAATAAGTGTTTTTTGGCCTTTGATTCTTTCAATTATATCAGTTAAAAATATCGTTCTGTAATCTATAAAAAAAAGCTGAGCTTTTAACTTAATTCTTGTAAACTCAAACAGGATCCTATTCAAGTATCGTGATTAACCTGTAAAATAAAAATAAGAACCATATATTTCTTATAGAGAATTAACGTAAATTATTCAATTATAAATATCCTATTAGTATTCAGAGATTAATGCTAGATCCTAATAAAGTAATTGTTTCAAAAGTCTCCGTACAGATAACTTTGTACAAGCGATGTATATATATATATATATATATATATATATATATATATATATATTTTAACTTAGTAAAGCTTTCTTTCATTGAAGTCAGCAGTAATTATACCATAGAAGCAACCAACCACAATTATAAATTTTTATAGTGATGAGAGATACATTATTGGTGTTATTTAAATTTTTTTTTGAAACATAATTTTCGCTATTTGATCTTTCTTTACTTTAATTTTTTGTGATAAAGTGACTAGGCTCTAACGTAGCCCTAGTATAAAATTATTTAGAAGTGATTAAATTTTCAGGTTGTACGAGGAAGTCGTTCCCATTCCAGATTGCAGAGTCAAAAGTAATATTATTTTTTTATATGTTGCTCGTCTTAAGGATTTTTTTTCGAAGATTTCCGTATATGATCTTCGGGTAGATTCTCTTTATAACATTCATCAAGATACGGTGGTGTCCAATAAAATCTCTTTTTTTTCGTATACCATCCTACAACCCTAGCTCATAGCTCTGCCCTAAGTTGAAGAAGCTTAGCTGGCTGGAAGATCTCATTAGAGGGACCTTTTCCTCTCAAAGCCATTTAACATCCTTTTTACCCTGGGCTTAAACGTTAAACAGGAACCCCTCATAATCTATCGAGGCTCTGCCGCCTATAAGGTAGAGTAGACACACTATTTACCTTTTAAGGAATTTAGTATGTAACAACATTATAAACGCAAGAAGACCCTCCTGTAATGAAAATATATCCTCTACATTAACTCCAAATAATTTCAATAATTTCTTTGTCCATGTAGCTGAAAGTGCTACGACACTCACAGAAAAAATCAGCTCTGCACAAAATACAAATTCATATTTCATAAACTGTAATTGTGAAAATTTCTCCTTTAACGCAGTATCAGAAAATGAGGTCAGAAATGTTATAAACTCTTTAAAGAACAAAACTAGCGCAGATGCTTATGAATTAAATACAGAAGTAATTAAATGCTGTAAAAACATTTTGATTAGCCCTCTAACTAAACTAATAAATTCATGTATTAACAGTAGCATATTTCCGGACTCCTTAAAACTAGCTAAGGTTATTCCTTTATTCAAAAAAGGTGACCCAAATACTACATCAAATTATCGTCCTATATCCTTACTACCTATCTTATCAAAAAATTTTGAAAAAATTCTCAGTAATCAAATACAAACGCATTTTGAAAAAAACAATATTTTCTCATCTAATCAATATGGTTTTAGACCAAATAAATCCACAACTGACGCTATCCTATCTTTTATACAGAAAATAACAGACTGTTTTGAAAAA
The DNA here is from genome assembly GCA_036346225.1 of Platerodrilus igneus. NCBI lineage: Eukaryota > Metazoa > Arthropoda > Insecta > Coleoptera > Lycidae > Platerodrilus > Platerodrilus igneus. The sequence continues at coordinate 653,431 of JARFIW010000803.1, forward strand.
GGAGAATTCTGTACGACCTCTTTTCTTGATCTCAGTAAAGCATTTGATTGTGTATCTCATGACATTCTTTTAAATAAATTAAAATATTATAAATTTGACCGAAACAGTTGCCTGCTGATACAATCTTATTTAAAAAACAGACAACAGTTTGTATACTACAACAGCAGTAAATCTGAGCTGAGGACTATAAAAAATGGTGTACCCCAAGGTTCTATTCTGGGACCTATTTTGTTCTTAATCTTTATAAACGACTTACCATCATACATCACACAGTCCAAACCTGTTATTTTATCTGATGATACTACTTTAATAACCAGTCCTTTATCTTGTGTAGACTTGTTCAATAAAAACGTGATTAGTCACTTTTCAGCAAGTACATGGTTTGCATCAAACAAATTAAGTTTAAACTCCAAAAAAAGTGCACGAATGTTCTCAGTAAAACAGTATTCATTCTCAAATCCTGAGTATGTTGAGTAAGTTGCTGGGCTTATACCTGGACTGTGATTTAAAATAAGATCAGCAAGTGAAAGATATTGCGGTTAAATTAAATAAATCAATATACTGCATCCGCTCCTTAAAAAATTGGGTTTCAGATAATATTATCATGCTAGCATATTTTTCGTTATTTCACTCGCATTTATGATATGCAATACTGGCATGGGGTCATTCCACACATATAAAACGTTTATTCTCGTTACAACGTAAAGTAATCAGAATAATAGCGGGGATTGGATATAGAGAAAACTGTAAAGCATACTTCAGTTCACTAGGAATTTTAACATTGCCATGTATATACATCCTAGAATGTCTATTACATGTCCACAAAAACTGCAGTATATATGTAAATAATACACAAGTACATTCACATAATATAAGAACAAACAACCTTTTGAGAATTCCATTCACACAACTTCAAAAATCTAGGTACTCTTTAAACTATTATGCTTTAAAATTCTATAACCATCTTCCACAAACCATAAAGTTACTACCATTAACAAAGTTTAAAAAGGTAGTAAAAAATTTCGTAATAAAACGAGCATTTTACTCTTTTAATGAATATTATGGTTACGATTACACGATTGACCTAAAATAATATTTTACATATTTTTTACTGTATTGTAACGTATTTTTTTTCTAGTTACATTTAGTACAATAAAATAAAAATAAAACAGCTATAATTTAAAATATTTAATTTGTGAATTATCATCCAATAAAAATTAATATATAATATTCATAATAACGCATAGGTTCTTATACGTTTATACTCTAAAGTTCGTTACCAAGCTCTGTCAAGTTGTCAGTCGGCACTTCAGTCTCAGCGTTCGAAAGGGCAAGCTGCTTTGCAGAAGAGGTGAAGTCGAGATGGCCCTGTGTAAACACGTGGCTTCTAACAAAGTTAGAAAAAAGTAGAGGATTGGTAAATTCTTGGTGTCTGGAGGTCGAGCCTAACAGCGGTTGCGTGAGCATGATTTTCGATAAGCCTCGCTCCGAACAGTTTAGTTGATCCCGGCAGGCCTAAGAAGATGGAACCCCTTTGGACATCATTTAGACAGTTGGTATATATTAATTCAATAGATTATACTAATATTTTTCATCTTAGTGCAATATCTTAAGGACATATTTTAAATAATATCTCCGATAATAAATTAAAATAATTTCTGAATGCATTATTTTAAAACAAGAATTTATGGTTTCGTTCTATTTAATATAACATGCAGTAACGTGGAAGCCGATTTCACATGTGTTCCTTATATTTCAACCTTACCGATGAACAATATTAAACAAGGAGATTATGATGGAAATTTCCGACAGCTGAGGTCAAGGTCCAGCACTTTTAGTTCATTTTCGATGCACGTGAGTGTTCTTTAGCATTTAATAACTTTGAAAATACAGTAAATTACTATGAATTATCTAACATTAAATATTTGAGTAACGTAAAGAGAAAATAGTTTTTGAGAAATCAGTAAATTAAAGAATATGTTGCTTGCTTGTCAGAATGTTTGCACATGTACGCAAATAGTGTATTTTATAAAGTTCTGAATGACAACCTATGTCAGATAAAAAATATATAGATTCAGTTTTCCTATCTAGACGCCATATGCTGTCTTGATTTAATTTACAATATGTTTAAAGATTTTGAGGTCATGTACAGGCACTTTTATCAACATATGAATTTCGCGTATTTATTATAGAATATAAATAAATTAAAATAATTACATTTTACAAAGTCTGCACTTTGATAATTAATTTCTGTTGTAATGATCAAGGAAGTACTTCGCTGATTAAAAAATTTTTTTATGTATTATGAATAACTTATAAATTATACGTCTATCTAATTAAATTTCATAGAAAAGATCTATTCAGAGATCTTCTTACTTTTGAATGCAAAACTTTATTAGAATTATTATGAGAAAATTTTATAAAGATACAAACTTAAACATTGCGGTTGTACATATATAATCAGAAGTTTATCCAAATAGAATCCTTTTTGTTTTTGAAAGACGTTTTATTATTTAACATTCAAAAATTGCAAGTCCTCCCGGAATAGAAAGAGTGTGAAATGAAAACAAATTCCCTCAGTACATTTTAGATGCCTAAATTCTATTATTTTATTTTTGGCAAATGTTTTTGAGGACACAAATGGTGTCCATGTTGTGCTTTTGTTTGTTCACAGGTAAAGCTGAGACATCTGTATGACATCTGGTGGTTGAGGTCTTGGTAAGTGTGTCCTAAAGAGTGAAATTCAGGTTTTATGGCTATGTTAGTGGTGTTAAGATAAGGTTTCCGCATTCCCCTTATACAAGCACAGTTAAATTTTGTTGGTTATTGTATTGAAAAATACGGTGGCGCTCATTAAAAAATATTTTTGGTCTTTTATCCATCCATGACCCAAGCTCATGATCTACCCAGACCTAACACTCGACTAGCCGTTTATATCTTAAGAGTTTCTCTTTGTCTCAAGCCATTCTCCATCCAACAGTACCTTGGGCTTACAAGAAAAAGAAGAAATTCTCGACCTTGTGATATCAGATTAAGGGTTAGAAAATTGGAAGGTTTAATTTATAGCTGATAGTCACGAGGGTAAAGCTTATAATGAATAATAAAGAAAGTATCTCATTATAAGAAAATATTTTTATATTACAGTATTCGTTACTTGTTTAAATAATATTTAAAATTTTGTTAGACTATACCCATAACATTGTACTACCACAACGTCTTGTGCAAATAATTTATCATATTTCTTTTAATCTAAACTAAACTATATGTATTTTCCCGCTTGTCTCGATGACAGCTCATACAATCCATGCAGCAAGCCTTTTGTAACTGCTAGCATAGCAAATATTTGCATCATTTATATCAACACAGCCGCTGGTATCAGTCCAAAAGATTGGACAGCGCTGATTTAGGCGACCTGGTCCTTATAAAGGAGGATAATGTATCTCCACTGCATTGGCGTCTCGCTCGCATCACTGAACTTCATCCCGGTCGCGATGGAGTTCCTCGTGTGGCTACCGTGCGTACCGTGAATGACTTACTAAAACGCCCTATGGTAAAGTTATGCCCAGTACCTTCCCAATGAGTTTAATATCATTTATTTTAAGGCATTTCTTTTGTTTCTCGTTTTAGAATTAATAATTTTTCTTATTTTGTAACCAAACTGTAACATTTTTTCATTTTCCCATACCTTATAATCGTATCATGAGGCATTTTTATATACATATTTTTTTTCACTTAAGAAAGATAGCTATTGAACTACTTTTTGGTGGGCAGTATGGATCATGCTCATGTTTTGTATTTGTTTATATTTATAATTTTGCACGCGAGAATCCAATATAGTGCCGAATATATAGACAATCCCACACAAGTGCCGGAAACATGTAGTGTTATCAGTGTAACACAAGAAATTCGAGTTTCAACCATCAACCAAGCAAGATGAACTAGCCTTTTACGATACGTTATTGTTGTATAGTGCGCGCTTGAAATCCTACATTTCCAGACCACATACAGCTCTTATATTTAGACCGTGTCAACATATACAAGCACATCGAAACCAGTGGGAAATATACATGTAAGTAGCAATATTGGATGTCGTTATTTAAACTTACAATAATATAAAGCATATTTGCGTTATCCAATCTATGTTACACCAAGTTAGTATTAAGCCCGCATATATCAAGGGTCCGTCTCAAACCTACCCTGCCAATACAACGGTTAATAGCAAGTTTATAGTCAGACATAATGAAAATGATTCAAATAGATTCACCACACTAATAAGAATCTATACAAAAATATAACTCCAAATTTTCTTCTAACTTTAAATTTGATAAAGTAAAGAAATTGTCATCACTAGTTTATACACTATAGACACACAAAATTCTACAATACAACAAAATATATACCACTACCAAAACATTTTCCTTAATTGTACAATATTTAGTAAAAAATTAAATGTGAAACACCAAACCATAAATATGCACCAAGTTACCAAATCACACAAACAGCACAACAGTACCAAATATAAATCAGGCAACATGTTGGGTATGCCAAATTAAGATGTCACAGTACAAAATTGTAATTGTGACATTTAGAAACAATTACAGTGTAACTTCATAGCTCGATGGCTTCTTAAAGCTCCGGGGTAGCGCAGGGCAAGGACATCTATTTCAATATTCGGAATAGGGTTCAACCTATCAATTATATATTTGGGGGCTTGGTAAAGCTACTCAATAAGTGGGCGCCAAAGGAGCACTAGTGAACCAGAAAACTGCTACATGAACTTTGAGTAACCCTTGGTAACACTATAATTTAATACCAAACCAGATAAACAGTACGTGAATTAAACCAAAACATATAAATTTATTTAAACAGTTTTTAAGTTCGTGTCTTTAAAACAAACCTACTATGTATGTATGGCTCTGCACGAGCACTTCCAAGGAGTTGTAAAATACATTGTATTTAATTATAACTTTAAAGAGCGATGTTTTATGGCCACAAAAATTCGCAGTTATACAATAAGTACAACAGAAAGTAACACAATGTTCTGCTTATAAGTAGCAAGCTATATACTAGTGTAGGAGTTAACAGTAATTAATTCAATTAAAGCACTACATTAATTATGTCACTTGAAAATATTAGTTAATTGCATTAAAATCACACAAATTAGTATATACAGCAATATTTCAAACACTGCAGTATGTGGGGTTGCGGTAGTATCACTTTTAAACAAAAATAATAATTATTACTAAACTTTATACTTGAGCATAAGTAATGTTCAACAACATGTATAAACTTAAACTATCACAAACAAAGTATACAACCTTCTGCCATGAAAGAATCAAGACGAATATTGCATCCTGGAAAAATACCATCCAAGAAGTAACAGCTTACTTAAATCTTTGTTGAAAGAAGCAGTCCTCAGAGCTTATATACTGGATCATATACAAGGTTCCACAAAAAGCGGAATTCAAGATTAACAAAGGCAGGGGTGAAATTCAGACAAACTAACAAACATATGTCAGGTACCTGTGAACTAACCAGACCAATAGTTGATTTGATGCGCCACTGGCATTTTTTAATTACAAACCCACAATAAATATAGAGGTAGTAAATTAAATAAAATGATGAAATACTGTAATAATCCACCCAAGAGGGTGACCTAAGTACAGCATTTATCACAACTACGTTTGATCTCATCACAGGATACCATAGAAGAAAGTGTAATATCAAAGACTGACCCATTATCATCAGATAATACAGCAACAACAACTAAAACAAGTTTTTTTGTCTTAATTAACTATTAAGTCGAATAACAAGATACCTTCAGCAATATTAATAACATGACAATTGACAAACTAATCCGACAGAACAGAATATCAAATAATACTACTACATAGCAGAAAATCGTAGGCTACTATAAATGCAAAATAGAATTAAATCCTAAATTAGATTGCATTATACATCAAAATGAGAAAAGAGGGTTACAGAGGATGTAGGTTGAGAATAACAGAAACGTTTTCCAGATTGAAATCAAGATCTTGGCGATTGACAACATATCCCAGGTACTTAAGTTCAGAATGATAAAAATTGTATTTCTCTGTACTAAGAATAAGAACCAACAGAATTCAAGCAAAAAGTTTTTTCTCTAATACTTCTAAGTACTTTTCAAAAGTAGGAGTAGCCAGTATGATATCTTAAGATATGCAAAGCAATATGGTTTCAGGTAGGCTACCAACACACGATTGATCAAACGCTGAAATGTAGCAGAAGCGTCATGAAGTCCAAAAGGCATTCTAGTAAACTGAAACAAACCTCGACCTGGTACCATGAAAACGGTAACGGGTTTCGAATCAGCAGAAAGAAGGATTTGCCATTAAGCAGAATGAATGTCTAAGCTAGTAAGAAATTTTGCATCACGCAGACGGTTTAAAATCGTGGAAATATAAGAGAGGGGATACGCATCTTTTTCAGTCATGCTACTGACTATTCAAAAATCAATACAGAAGCAATAAATACCGTCTTTCATGGTAACCATAACAACAGGGATTGGCCACGGACTATTAGATGGTTCCACCACATCTCATTCAACTCATCCAGTTCTTTGTTGGGATAATTCCAGAAAACCAGAGAAAGTGAATAATACCGTGGTTTGATCGGTTCAGCAGTAGTTTTAATCTGATGTTCAATTAAATTCGCACAACCTAAGAGAGTAATGTTATCAGAAGGAAAAGCCTGATCAATTACTTTAGATAATTCCGCCCATTGAGTAGTGTTAAGATCGTCAATAGTATTAATAGAATCAATAGGAAGACCGCCAGTGGCATCAAAAGCCATTGTTCAGGAACGATGCCCATGGCTTTCTAAAAATCACTTCCAAATATCAGTGTCTGTGCGGTACAATGAACAACTAAAGCATCCATTAAAATGTGTTTTGATTCTACCGAGTTGGATACGCTAAGGGATCCTAAGACTTCACAAGACTAACCATTGGCCACAGTACAGTTGCGAGTTCCAGATGGATAAAAAGGTAAAGAAAGAATAGAGAGAATTTTCCATCCAGGCCCACCAATAATTGTGTGAGAAGCACCAAAATATAACAATCCTTTTAATTTAATTCCAAAAATATTAACAGCAAGATATGGTCTTTCATCCTCTCGAGCAATAGCCAAGATAAATCAACACAATATTTGGATCGATTGTCCAAAGTTAGTGCACTGCTATCCGCAACATTCCTCGTCAACAAATCGAATGAGGTCAACTTAGGGGACAATGAGTCGCGACCTTTGCTTAACGACTCGTCCTGTAGTTAAAAGACTTTTTACAATCAGGACAGTTGCGGAGGGTGACATTTGGAGTTATATTTTTGTATAGATTTTTATTAGTATTAGTGTGGTGAATTTATTTGAATCATTTTCATTATGTCTGAATATTGAATTGAATTGAAACGTCTTTATTATTAAATTAAATATACATTATAAGATATAAAGTTTTGATACAAACTGCATCAAGCGCGATTAGGGTCATGATGCCCTGTCTTACACCTAACTTGCATGCAGCTGTACTCTTGAATAAGGTAAAAAATAATAAATAATTAAAAAAAATCACTACACACATGCACACACCCTCACATGACCGCACCCTCCACCCCACACATGCACAAACAACACACACAACCCTCTCTCACACATACAAAGCCACGCACACACTCATCGAGCATCAGTTTAAGTAAATGCACTTGCCTCTACACCTGAAAGTTTAAAAGATGTTCCTGCAACAGTTTACGAAAACGTTGCACGGTCGGAGCCTGCCTAATATCAGGAGGATTAGTATTCCACAAGAGGGAACCGGAAACAAGAAAAGACAAATGGAATGTATGGGTATGATGTATGGGGATAGCATGTCATCTCGCCTAGTGTTATAGCGCCGATTTGAAAGAAAAGAAAAATGTTGGCTTAGGTAGAACGAGTTTCGGTTAGAAATAAGTTTATGGACAAGCACTGCCAAGTGAAGTTTTCGCCTATGGTTTAGTTTAAGCCACGACATTCTTGTGTAAAATGGGATGACTCTTTCCCAATATTTTAGTTCGAAGATAAACCGTACACAACTATTTTGCGAGCGTTGTAGACGTAAACTTAAATTAGATGAAAAATTGGTATATAATGCATCGCAATAATCAAAATGTGGAAGAATTAATGATTGTACTAACTTTAACTTTAATTTAGTCGGTATAAACCGTTTTAGACGCTTAAGAGTATGCAGAGTAAATAGAACTTTTCTACACACGCTTGATACCTGATCTTTCCATCTAAGGTTTGGATCCAACAGGCTACCTAGATTTTTAATTATAGGTGAAAAGTTTATGTTCGATTTTCCAAGCATCAACATGGGAAGATCCACGAACTGAACTAATCTAATTAAATTTTGTGTTCCCAGAAGCAAAGCCTGGCATTTGGCCGGATTTATGGTTAATAAATTATTTTTACACCAATCGTCAACCCTTGATAGATCATTATTAACTGCATGGAACGCTTCAATTATTTCTGTTGGAGAAAAATGGAAATAAATATGCACGTCATTTGCATAGCAGTGGTAATGACAAAACTTCAATGTTGTAGAAAAGTCTTGAATGTACAAGCTAAACAAAAGGGGACAGAGTACACTGCCTTGAGGTACGCCTGTAACAAGGTCAACAGATTGTGAGATGTGACCATTTTCATCCGTAACTTGCTGCATGCGTTGTGATAAGTATGATTCTACCTAAGAGATTGCTAACTCTGATAAATTATTTAGACATTTTAATTTAGTTAAAAGGATGTTAAAGTCAGCACTGTTAAAGGCTGCACTGAAATCTAATAAAATCAGTAAAGTTAGTTTTTGACAATCCATGACCTTTCTGACATCATCAGTTACCCGCAGAAGTGCAGTACATGTACTATAATTCGCACGAAAACCCGATTGGCATTTGTCTAGTAATGTGTACAGTTTTAAAAATAACAACATTTGATCAAGTGCTAGGTATTTAGCGGATTTTAAAAGCGCTGGTAAAATGCTAATCGGACAATAATCATCTAGACCTAAAGGGTTTGCTTTCTTTGGTAATGACCTAACTATGGAGTGTTTCCATACTAATGGAAAACGAGCAGTGCTAAAAAATGTATTAATTATACTTGTTAAAGATTCTAGGGCAATTGGGCAGATTTGTGTAAACATTGAGCTCGATATTTTATCAAAACCCAAAGCTTTTGATTTAATGCGCAGAACAGACTTGTGGACATCATCAGTCGACACTTCAGTAAACACAAATTGTGGAAATGAAGGGGGCGGTATACTGACTAAGCCTTTGATAGTATTCAGTTTAGCTGTATTGTCTTGTATCTTTAATGCAGAAAAATGGCGATTCAGGATATCTACATGTATGCTGTAAGGCATCTGCAATAATGGTTTTCCTATACCAGCTTTCTTTAAAGCAGCCCAAAGTCCTTCGGGAATCGGTATATGAAGCTATAGAATGATAATATTTTAATTTAGAGTTTCTGATCAACTGCTTGGTCCTATTACGTATTCTTTTGTAACGATCATAATTCAATGCAGTATTAACTTTCTTATAAAATGCAAGTGCACTGTCTCTCATTCGTCTCATTTCATTAATTTTAGGGGTTGACCACTGAGATTTTGGTCTAGTTACCCTAACTGTTTTAAATGGAGCATGAATGTCAAAAATATTGTTAACAAGTGTATTGAACTTGTGGAGTTTAGCATCAACATCTGCTTCTATATCTGTCTGTAGAAGTTCAGAATTAACACTTTAAAATCCCGGTAAGTAATTAATTTAGGTTGAAATTTATGTTTTAAGTAAATATGATACAAAAATAAAATCGTGTTTAGATATTTCTAATATCGGTATTTGTCCAAAATTTAGTGCTGTCCTTATTCGAAATTATAATATGGTCAATAATCGATGATGAAAGGGGTGCATGGTGAGTGGGTTCAAGTGGTAAAATGCTAAATACTAGAACTTTTGCCTGCACAGCTATGATCTCAAGAAAAAGAAATTTCGGACGCGCCTTATACATAGAGGGAAAAGATGCAATAAATTTACAATTAAGATCATTACGAACATAAAGAGCCACCCCTCCACCACTTTTCCCTGTTCTGTCGTTTCGTATAATTTTATATCCTTCTAACTTAACCAAGGAATCAGACAAAGTTGGTTTCAGCCACGTTTCTGACACAGCAACACAGTGTGGAAGACAAGACTCAAAAAGGTAAAGAAACGCATCTAAATGAGAAAGTAGTAAGCAGGCATTAATATGACAGCATTGAAACGATTTCGGATGACGAGAGAGTGATTGACAAAGGAGAGCGGAACAAGACGGGACAGGTGGCAGGGAGTAGGGTTGTTCTAGATCAATACCAACAACTCTTTCAGGAAAATCCAACTCAATTAAGCATAAATCAGAAAAATTCTCAGCCATTAATAAATTTCACCCAGAAATAAAAAAATAAGTATTTAAATATAGGACAAACCACATTACCAAACAGTATAAAGTAATGCATCCCTGTAACTAAGCTCAAACATTCACACTTATACACATACCCGCACACATTCTTAACTACAAACACTAACCGTAACAAACGCTTAATACTAAACCTAATCATAATAATAAACAGACAGTACAAACAAATAAGCGCAAAACAAATAAGCGCCAAAAATAAAACAAGATATAATGCAATATAAAGGGAGCCAGCCGATACTATATAGTTAGCTCACAAAATCAAAATCAATAGCAAATATCAAATAACGGTAACAAATACAAATGTAGCAGAAAAGAAATGCCAGATTATAATATTATAGAGCACCATATCATATCATATAACTATCAAAATAAAGCGGTAGATACCAGGCGTACAACTTAGTTACTTTTACTTTGACTTCGAGTACTATATTTAACTCGTTTAATTGCAGTCTCATTCTCACAAACTTGGATGCAAGAATTTAACTGTGACAAATTGATAACACTCTTTATACTGTTATTAGGCAGGTGAATAAAAATTCGTTCGTCTATGGTTCAAACTTTTGATGCACCAAAGTGTTCTTTAGCAGTATTATACGTCAGAAGTCTGCGCTTAGTTAATGATTCCGTAATCATAAACGGTTTTCCTTTTAACAGTTTTTTATTTATCTACACTTGATGACGATATTTATAGGACACCATTTTTATAATTATAGGTCGTGGTTTGTTGCTGGTATCTTTACGAATGGGACCAAGTCTATGACATCGGTCAATCATAGAATCCGGGAAATCAGAAAGTCCAAGATGAGATTTTATAAAATCCAAAGCTAAGCTACGAGTGTCTTCATCAGTGCTATCTTTAATCCCGTGAATTAAAAGGCAATTACGGCACAAATAAGCCTCCAATTGATCGATCTGATCTCCAACGTTTACAATTAGGTTTTTAATGTTATTTAGTGAGTCAAAAACGCTTTGTTTAAATTGTGCAAATTGCAACTGCAGATCATCAAGCGTAGATGGAACATATGTGAGTAGTTGAGAATTGAGCCTTTGAGGCAGCTGCAAGTTTAGCTTCAAACTCCTGCATAGTTGAAAGAAAATTTTTTTCAAGGCTATCTAAGGCATTCATTATATATTTTGAAATTATATCTTAGAGATAGCAATATCAGTCGTTGAAATGAAACTAATTGCATGTACAGTATTTTAAATAAATGTATGATACCTATATCTTAGTTTGAACGCTAATTAATGTAATGTAATATAATTGTTATAATAATATTTATTTTTAAAGTAGGTAATCCTAATATTACAATACATTAGAATATAAAATAAAAAGAACATGTTTTCTTAATTTAAGTAAATATAAATAAAAATAAAAATACATTTAGTGTTACTTAAAGCAACTATTACTTAACTAGAAGTGTGATTCACACATGTTTCATTATAAATAAATCAAAATAAATAAAAAATAAAAAGTGTGAAAATTATAATTACTCCTACCAAGTTTAGGTCATTTGGTTTATTTTATAAAGTACTTATATTTTAGTTAGGTTTTAGTTTTTTCATTAATTCCCGTTTAAAAGATGTCAATGTATTACAGTCTCGAATATCTTTTTGGTAAAGTATTATATTTAATCAGACCTTTGAAGAATATTGAATTAATAGTCTTTTTCAATTTGGTCCTTGCAACATATAAATTGCCTTGTGACCTAGTTTCGTGGTCGTGTATTTGGTGGGCATAAATAATAAACTCATCAAAATAACTTGGCATTAATCCATTGATAATTTTAAAAATAAATATCATTGTTAAATATTCAATTTTTTCAGTAACCAATAACCATTCTAAGGTGTTTAACATTTTTTGAATGTTAGTCCATTTGCTACATTCCAGTATGATTCTTAAACCTCTGTTCTGTAGTTTTTGAAGAGTACTTAATTTATTTTGGTCAAATAAATATAGTATTGTTGCGAAAGTAGTCAAAATGTGGTTGAATGATTGTTTTTTTGTAATTTTATTTTTAACATAATCAAAGTGATTTTTAAATGTTAAAGTACTATCCAACATAATACCTAAATACTAAGTTTGTTCAACAATTTGTAATATTTCATCCCCAATCTTCAATGTAATAGCATGTCTATCGAGTTTATTTAATTTATTAGTATTTCCAACAACCATTGCCACAGTTTTGCTTGTATTAAGTTTCAACTTGTTTATTTGAAGGTATCTATAAATTTTATCCAAGCTATTATTCATTTTATTTGTTGCTGTTTGTATATCAGACTCTTTGATTACAAGTAGGGTATCATCAGCATATAGATTAACAAATTCACATTTGTGGTCAATACTCTGAAAATCATTTAAATACAAAATAAATAACAACGATCCTATAACACTTCCTTGAGGGACACCATTTCTTACTAGCACTGAACTAGATATTGAATTTCCTACTTTCGTTTTTTATCTTCTATTTGACAGGTAGTCATTCAACCATTTTATCACTGTTCCACCACTGCCGTAGTGTTGTAACTTAGTCAATAATAATTGTCTGTTTATTGTCTCAAATGCTCTTTTAAGGTCTAAGAAAACAGCAAGTATATACTCATCTTGATCAATGTACTGCTTCCACTTACTAAAAGTTAACTGAATAGCAGTTTCACAAGAGTGCTTAGATATAAAACCCGATTGATTACACTCCAATAACTGGTTACTGTCCACGCAGTTTATTAATTGGTTATATACAGCAGTTTCTAATATTTTTTCAATACAAGGAAGTGTGTTTATTGGCCTGTATTCGCTTGCTAATGTGGTGTTTTGAACTTTAGGAATAGGAATTACTGTACTACATTTTAGCTTGCTTGGAAAACTGCCAGTTCTTAAGGAGGAGTTGACCAGATGAAGAAGAACATGCCCAATTGTATCAAAGGTTGCCTTAATTACTTTTGTGTTTACTGTATCTGACCAGTTACACTTGTTAGGTAGATTATGCATAATTTTTTTTATATCATGTAAGGCTAACAATTTAAATTCAGTAAATTTGACATCGTGGCTGCGCAATGGGTTTAGTCGATATAGATTATTAGTGTCTGGGATACTCCTTACAATATCTTCAATGCTGTTCAGAAAGTAGTCATTTAAATGTTCAGCTATATCCTTTTGTTCTCTAATAATGATTTTATGGTGATTATTTTCAAATTGTACTCTTTGTATGTCACAATTATTTTCTTTATTACTAACCAACACTTTTAATATTTTCCACATTTTAGTGCTATCTCTTCTGTTATTGTCAATTTGTTTTTCATAAAATTCTTTTTCTTTCCTCTTCAATAAATTAACAAATTGATTTCTACAAGTTTTATAATCTTTCCAGTTTACAACACATTTATTGAACTTGAATTTTTTATAAGCAAAGTCCCTTTTTTTAGCTTTGGCACGCACTTCATTGTCATACCACTTTAAACAGTTATGTGGTTGAAATTTGCTTTGAATAGGAGCTTCATGGTCTAACGCATGTGTAACATTATTTAGTATATCATTCAGAATTATATCAACATTTGTGTTGTCAAATTTCCACGTACATTTTAAAAGTCTTAGGTTTATTCGGTGAATGGCTGCATTGTTTAGGTTTCTATTTGGTTATTACTATTATATTGTTTATTTTCTTTAGTAATTGCTACTGATATAATATTGTGATCGGTTATTATTGGTGTCGGATGGACAATAGCCCTGACTTGTTTAGCATTAGTTAAGATATAGTCAATTAACGTTGAACTATTTTGTACAATTCTAGTAGGCTCTGTAATTAATTGCTGTATACCATTTACCCTAATGAAATTGCTTAACTTTTTTACATAGTAATTACTCTTATTTTCATAATTTAAATTGAAATCTCCCGCAATAATACATCGTAGGTTCGTATTAAATAGGTTTTCACTCCATTCTTCAAAGTTATTCACAAACACTGCATCACTTGCACTTGGGGAGTGGTATAACACTCCTATGATCCATAGTGACCCAAATAATAACACTTTCACAGCTTTACACCAATAATTTGGCTCCAATACATATTCTTTGTATGTTTTAAAATCAATGTCCTTACGAATATAAATTAACACCCCCCCAGTATGCCTGCTAATAGAGTCACATCTTACTAAGATATAATTATCAATTGCAATTTCTGTGTCTTCCACATTATTAGTTACTCTAGTTTCCGATAACAACACTATCATAGGATTATAACACATCACATCAATCATTAATTGATACTTATTAGACATTATACTTTAAACATTTAAATAGATTATGTGAGAATTGAGTATTAATGATGATTCGCCATTTAGTTTTTTGAATTTCTATCTTTATTTACAATTGTTGGTTTGTTATTAATATATTTAATTGTTTTTGAGGTATCTCCATTTTCAGTTATTTCTTTAAGTTTCTTTTTAACATCCAAATAATATTGCTGTTGTTTCGATGTTTGATCTCCAAATATCCAAATATTTTGATTTGGTAATTTTGTTCTATTTCTTAAAATAGACTTTTAGTTTGGTGGTAGCCTCAAACTTCAAATTTGTAAGAGCCAAATCTTGGTTCCACAGCCATATGTTTTATCAACGGACATTTAATTTATTTTAGAAGATAAATAAACGGCAACTTGAAATTCTTGTACAATAATAGATCATATTTCTAAGGTAGTAGAATTAATGCATAGTCTTAGCTAGCCTAGCACAGATAATTAGATACTCCATCAGAGAATATTTTACCGGAGGATATATCATCGGAGGATATTTTACCAGAGAACGACCCAGCAGAGAATCCTAGAAAATAAACGTGTTACAAAAACGAAAAACCGTCTGAAAGCTTTATCTGTAATCAACTTACCATTCTTAAACATTTTGAATGGGTTATTCAGGTCAGCTTTCTTCATATGCATTAAACTAATATTCTAAAGTGATATTTTTGTGTTTTAACAAGAATATAAGAAAATACACCTTTTACATACAAAGTACGACATCTTGGTCTTTGAAAAAACTTCTTTATCGGAAAACTGCATGTGCAGTAGAAGACGGTCAGATATCAAAAGAACCAAAATTTATTCTGGTTTGAAGATAACCACACATTTTGAGAGAGGGATAAACAAGAAAATCATGCTAACTGACAGATTCATGTATACACCAGTTGTGTATTTACGGACATTATTCAAAGGTTTACCAATTAGAAAATTACATCTGATTATAATTGTTTATATTATTTATACAAAAGATCTGGATCCGACCTGCAGTATTTAAATAAATACCTGAAGAATCTTCCTGCCACAGAATTTCTAAATCCTATTTGGGTAACTCAAGGAGTAACTATAAACTGAAGCTGAATCCAACGAATAAGGAATATACGTGAAGCAAGAGAAGATAAACCTGGAAATAACTGGAGCAGAAACTGGTCTGAATTGGGGGAACGAGACACGCTAAAAATGGACAACAGGTTAGCCATTATAAATGTTTTATTGCATTGATAATTTTATCTCTGAATATTTAAAAATATTGCATTTACGAAAACTTATGTGAGGGTCAACAAAAATCGTTTTGGCATACGTTATAATTGATGTAAAAATTAAAGGAAAACTGATGAACGTTCACAGGGCTTCAAGTAATAATAAAAAGGATGATTTTTGCTGACTTTTTGATCAATTAAAGGGAGTAATAATTTTTGGAAGAAATTAATTCAATTTTATAAAAGGAGTTCTATTCAACAACATTATGAATGCTTTATACATTGTATATATTGAGAACATTATATAAATTGTGGTTAATTGTGTTTACCTCAAATACTTATGAAGTAGAGATAAAAAAGGAGATTAGAAATTCTTTGTTGTCGTATTGTCGCCAGCTCCATGCGTGATTGAAACTAAGCTAGCCGAGGCATTACTATTAACTTAAAAAAATATATATATTTTTTTTAATAGAAAAGAGGGCACCGGGTTATTGCAACAATATCATAGCAATATATATATATATATATATATATATATATATATTGCTGTGATAAGGGGTTGTTTAAGGGTGTACTTTATAGTAAAGGTCGTTTAGAAATGAGAAATTACCATAGGCAGCAGAAAACTGCATTTATTTAGAAAAAAATTGAAAAATGGAGATAGTTTGTAAATAGTAAGCAGTCAACGCCCTGTATATAAAGTTTAAGTAGTTTTAAGCGACGCAAATAAACATAGGAAGACGCATAGTTAGCGAAGAAACCAGGAACACATGCATTAGGTAAATAGTAAATATTTAATACCCTGTAGATAGAGTTTTAGTTAATTTAGGTAAGGCAGATAATGATATTTTTCAGTGGAAGTACGCGTATTTATAAGTAAACATAATAAAGTGTAATTAGACACGCATTCAAAAGAGTTCCAAACAATTAAGGTAATACGGAGATAAGAAATAGAGCTTCAAGAAGCATAATGTGAATGCGTACAAGTAGCTAATAACTGTGATAAAGAGATGTGATTAAAAATTGCGTAAATAACAGGCAGATATGAAAATTAAAAGTCAAATTGCATCAGTTGTTTATGGAAAAGCAATTAGATTCATCAAAACACCGCATGTTTGATAATGAAGACAGCTGCGAGCAGGCCACAATTATTGGAAAGCATAGAAAATTACATCAAAAACTACTTTAAATGCAAAGATTTGATTCGTTAAAATGAGCGACGAGTTTGTAGACCATACCCACTGACGGAGTGGGAGAGTAATGATACATTAACAGGTACAGTGATAACGAACTCAGTTTTCAACTCAACAAAGGCCGAGGTGCGTCACCATGAAATAAAGTGATACGTAATAATAATTCAAAGTGAAAAATTGTATAAGTGCTAAAATGAAAATTACGATTTCCGATTAAACGTAAGTAGATTTTGGTGAATTTATTTTAAACTAAAACATAATAATAATAGGGCTTCCAAGTCCTGGGGGAGAATAATACAATTTCTAAGTCAAGGGAAAATAAATGATGATAATCCAATTCTAAGTTTGGGGAAATTGATAAGAAGTAATTCTAAGTCTGAAATGAGACGACAATAAATTGGGATGCATAGGTATAAGTTAATAATGGTAGTCCAGAGGGTGATGGCAATAATTTAAATGCAATGGTTCAAGCGTGTGGATAGACAATATTTCAAATGGGCATGTAATAATCCTGAATTGAGGGAAGATAATTTTTAATCAAATGGATGGCTTAATGCATGGGAAATACTAGCTAGTTTTGGATGCGTCAATGCAAAGAAAATAGACCAGGTCAGATTTTTAGTTATAAGACAATTTCTTTTCTATTTTTTTATTTTGAATATTGAATTTGCTTAATATAAATGAATGTGAAAAAGTCAACAAAAGGAGGACTTGCATAAAGTGCGTAATATGATAAGAGGTTTCGAACGTTCCACACTTCTTCTTTTATAAAAATAATAGGTTTTTTTTTTGGTGACTTTGGTTACGCTGTAACGTATTGTTTTACTCAGTTACACTTTCTTTATTAGTCTAATATAATATGCAATATGAATTATTAAGAGAGCTCAAACTTTATAGTAAATTTATGTAGAAATATTCAATTTAGAGATCTTTATGTTTTTTTTGAAGACAGAACCATACTAATTTTCTTTTCTATAAACATTTTAGTTGAAAAGTTAATGTTAAAACAAACCAAGTGAATTTAATTGAATAGAATCCTTTTTTGCTTAACTCTTTTATTATTAAAAATTCAAGTAAAATTTATAGGTCATTAATGAGCAAATATTGTGTCTAATGATAACAAATACCCTGGGTGTATATATTCCTGGAACTCACATTAAGTTATATTATTTTTGGGGAATATTTTTTTAAGGACACACACGGTGTCCATGTTGTGCATTTGTTTGTTCGCAGGTTAAGTCGAGACCTCTGTAACACATCTGGTAATTGAGATTTTGGTAAGTGCTTTGCAAGGTTGATATACAGGTTTTATGGCTATATAAGCGGTGTAGATTTAAGGTTTCCGCATTCCCCTAATACAAGTACAGGTATTTTAGTATGTTGTATTGAAAAATACGATGGCGCTCATTATCTACATTTTTGGTCAATAGACAACCCATGACCCAAGCTCATGATCTACCCAGAGCTAACACTCTACTAGCTGTTTTATCTCTAAAGAGTTTTTCTTTTCCTCAAGCCGTTTTCCCTCCAACTTTACCTTGGGCTTCCATCATTAATAAGAAATTCTCGCCCTTGTGATATCAGGTAAGGGTTTATGATATATGGTGGTCCAATTTGCTATCTGATATTCATGAGAGATTGTTAGATCGTTTCAACGCCCTGTATAATACAAACGTACCTTTATTCATTGATGTACAAGCGAAAAATGCAATTACGCGTGTATAAATAATTAGCCTTATGATGTAAGTGTATTGTAAATAAATAGCAAATAACGTAAGCTGTATATATAAGAATAAGAAATTTTAAGATACCGTAAAACGCATTAAATGCGAAGCAAATCGATCATTCGTTTATAATAAATAAAAATACTTTTCATTTGCTGTAAATAGCATAGAATAGTGCTAACTTTATGCATTTAGCATAAAAACTACAATCAATCTTATATTTAAAACCTTAATTTTAATCTTAAAACACGTTTTAACATGAAAGCAAATATTTGCTATAAAATACAACTAATTTGCATTATAAATCCCTTAAAGTTTAAACTATTTGCCCTGTGTATTACCTAAATTCAATTTAAATAAAACATGTTCTCGTACTTTCGAGAGGAATTGAGAAGAAATATGTAAATTTCGTAAACATCTTATTAATAAATAAACGTTTATTCCAAGAAGCGGCCCGATCATTAAAAACCCATAAAATCCATGGAATAACTGATAAATTATTATTAACTTTCGCAATTACTAGATTAGTATGCGACTCCACAATAACCTTGAGTGTTAAACAAAGACGAGCAACGCACGTCTCTAATAACTGGAACGAGATAACGAGGTAATAAAATTCGACGATTTTGAACGCTAATGAGGATTTTCCAGAAATTACGTAAGATAAGCGTGTATTATGGGGAATGAAATCGCGCAAATACTACTACATTCTAGAAAATAGATAATTATGTGTATATAAGGAAGCGTTCATTAAAGAAAGTCATTCATAAATTCAATCGCGAAATGTTCATTTAGGTCGCGAGCTGTTGCTTTACGAAGATGATATTTGAAATATGCAGTAAGTATACCTTAATTTAATAATTATGATGTTACAATGGATAAAGAAGTTATATTTTAACCGTAACCTACAGAAATATGAAAATGAATACATGCAATTATTTCATCTTGTAATACACAATTAAGATGGGCAATGCTTTGATATAAAAAGCTATTTAAAATTCTACTGATTATTCAAACCAAGGGTGCACATTGGTTTCTAAATGGAGATGTAAATGATATGAAAATCTGGTAAGCTGATTTGGACATCAATTTAAAATATGAAGATATTTAATTACGGAGTTGGATAATAAAGCGCTTTGTGGATTTTTGCAAGCATTAATTGTTTGTAACTGATATATGAATTTTGTCATTTAGTTAAGATAGAATAAGTTCTAATCATTTTATTTTTGTAAAGATCTTTACCAGGAAAGTTTGAGTTCAGAGTTTGAAACGCCCTGATCTTTTGATAGATTATCTGTAAAGGACTTTTTTGGCCAAATAAACCTTACAAGCGAGGGAATAAACAATCAGGTAAAATATCCATTAGAGAAGAGATTTCGTTCTGTAAATTTAAATAAGGTAAGGAACATTTTTATAATTAAGTAAATGAGCAGTTCTCAGAAATTATTTGATGTTTGAAAGAAACGATGTTGTAAATGTTCTATATGCTTTTGTATAAGAGAAAATATTTCATACTCCATAAATGCATTAATATTGCTGTTTCATTTCATTTTGAAAACTCCGTAAATTCCGTTGAGCTAGCCAGGCCAAGTTAGAAAGAAAGGTAAGTCAACAATTTCAAATTTTACAATTTGCTGTACCTGTGTTACAGCACTCTTTTAGCGGCGCATCAAAGCGAGTCATTGTCACAGCAATAATATATATATATATATATATATATATATATATATATATATAGTACTTAAATTTTATAAGGAGTGTTGACCTAATTATTGAATCAAACAATTTTCTATAACATTATTTTTATTAACGCTATGGTAATTTTCCAAGCTTTCGTTGTCTGTGGGACAACTTCATCAGGGATCTAAAAGTAGTGATACAGTGGAAACAATATTATGAATCGATTACTTACATTATTAAAATTGATTCACATCAAACCATGCAAATATATCAATACTTAACATTAAAAGTTAAATATCACAGTAAAAATCACTCTCAAATACATCCATATGGATGACTTATTGGACACTAATTTGTCAAAAGTCAGTTTCCAAGTACCGTTCATTAAAAAGTATGTCAATGACTTAATCCTAGCGGTTCCCAGCGAAGGAGAAGAAATACTCAACATTATGAACAGTTATGAACAACAGTATACCGTTTTTAGAACAATTTTGTAATACCAGAGGGTTTTAAAGTGATTTCATTAAATGTGATTAATTTATTTGAGAACATTTCAAAAGAAGTAGTGATAAAAGTATTAGAGAAAAAGTGGGACTTAATAAAAAGGACATTTAAGGAAAGTAAAAAATTATTTGTGAACATTATAAATTTCATTATAAATAACAATTTCTTTGTCTTCAATGAAGAATTGTTTATACAAGTGTTTGGTTGTGCAATGGGGTCTAAACTTAGCCCAATTTTAGCCCAATATGTTATGGATGACTTATTGGACACTAATTTGTCGAAACTCAGTTTCCAAGTACCGTTCATTAAAAAGTATGTCAATGACTTAATCCTAGCGGTTCCCAGCGAAGGAGGAAGTCAAGAAATACTCAACATTATGAACAGTTATGAACAACAGTATACCGTTTTTAGAACAATTTTGTAATACCAGAGGGTTTTTAAGTGATTTCATTAGATGTGGTTAATTTATTTGGGAACATTTCAAAAGAAGTAGTGATAAAAGTATTAGAGAAAAAGTGGGTCTTAATAAAAAGGACATTTAAGGGAAGTAAAAAATTATTTGTGGACATTATAAATTTCATTATAAATAACAATTTCTTCGTCTTCAATGAAGAATTGTTTAAACAAGTGTTTGGTTGTGCAATGGGGTCTAAACTTAGCCCAATTTTAGTCCAATATGTTATGGATGACTTATTGGACACTAATCTGTCGAAACTCAGTTTCCAAGTACCGTTCATTAAAAAGTATGTTGATGACTTATCCTAGCGATTCCCAGCAAAGGAGGAAGTCAAGAAATACTCAACATTATGAACAGTTATGACAAACACCTTCAGTTTACAATTGAAGAAGAAAATAACAACAGTGTACCGTTTTTAGACACATTAGTAATAAGGGGAAAAAACTCAATCAAGTTAGACTGGTATCAAAAGTCTACAGCATCCAATAGATACATACACTAACTATGAATCAGATCACACTAGTAAAATGAAAATTAACTTAATAAAACAAATGAGAAATAGAATGTTAAAAATCTCACACCCAGATTATACACAAAAAACCTAAAACAGTTTAAATGGATAATGTTACAAAATGGCTACCCCAACAAAGTAATCAATAAGCTACTACAAGATAATAATATAACACACACACTGCATCAATTGACACCAACACAACAAGAAACCAAACATATAGTTCTACCGTATCTTACAGGACTATCTAACAAGATTGGCAAAGTGTTTAAAGAAGACAACATACGAGTAGCATATAAATACAACCATACCGTTGGAGCATTATTGTACAGTAAACTAAAGAGCAAAACACCAAAATTGTATCAATCAAATTTGGTATACCAACTAACTTGTAGCTGTGAGCAAAAATATATTGGACATACTAGCACCTTACTATAACAACGACTGTCAAGTCACAAAAGTAATATTCGTACTAATAAAAATCGCTGCGCATTAGCAGAGCATATTTTGAACAATCTCGATCATACGATTGATTGGAACAATCCAAAAATCCTAGCAAAACAATTGAATTATAACAAGAGATTAATTCTAGAAATGTACCATATATGGAAACAAAAAGCTGAAATTAATAAAAAAACGGGCACACAACTAAGTAACATTTATACCTATCTACTACATTTACAAGATAATCGAAACGAGAGAAGGAATAACTACTAACCAATGAAGACAATAGGAACATACTCAATTATAGAACGATTGACAAGTTATTATCAAACTTGATCACCTGACATACCAATGGTAAATGGACCAGTAACAGAATTTGGGTAGTTGGATGTACCGTCACTTGGTAGTCGAGAGATTTGAGTAGTTGAATGCCATCACGAATGGTGTTATACAATTTGGTGAGGTTTGGGAACGTGCAGTCATTGGAGAAGACCTCAAGCATAGATGGTATGATTGCAGTCCCATGTGCGATGGTGCATTCCAGATAACAGATTATTGTGAAACATTGTTTATTTTCTAATTATTTGGTGTGTTATGACAATTTTGTGCCTTATGGGTATATTTTTATACAATCTATAGACTAGAGAGTGACTTACTAAACGTTTATGATTTATTATTTAAGTAATTTATGTACGAATTTTTATTCATAAAATGATTTTTGTAATATTTGATTGTGTGCAAAGTAAAAAGGACTTATGGTAATTTGCAGTGCAAAAGTTAGCACGAGTATTTAAAAGTCTTACTAGGAGCTCATATTAAAACCAGGGGTAACGTAACATGAACTGTTAAGCCCTGTTACTTTAAATTATTTATTAAAGAATAAAATTTTCTTTCGAAAATAATTTGAAAGAAAATGTAATATTTCAAAACGAGATTGTAAATAATTTTACTGATGTAACAATTGATAAAGATTGTTGGTGTAGAATTTTTTTGTTTCAATAAATCGAGGCGAGGTGCTGTAGTCGCGTTTTCTTTAGTAGAATAGTAGGGTAGTATTTTTCAGATAGAAGCAGAGCAGTCGTGGCATATTTTTAGCAGTGGAGGTTGTCAGAGAATTTATGTTGACCTAACAGGCGTGTAAGTGAGTCTAGTACTAGGTAAACCTCTCAATATAATGGTGTCCAAATCATGGGACCGTAAGTAGCAGTTAAGTCTTTTATTTTAGCAGTCTGCAACATCAGTAAACCTCAGAATGTAATGGCACCCAAGTTGTGGGGCGTTTTAAATATAAGCTTCACCGGAGCAGCCCAGTAAAACTTCAGCACTATATATATATATATATATATATATATATATATATATATATATATTATATTCGTCCTTTCTTGACCATCTGTTTATATTTTAATTAAATTTCTTGGAATTTGGTCATTTTCTTAGTTATATGGTGTTTGTTGTGATGAAATAAAATTGCTCAATCAATCATTTTCACTACATATGACGCGTTTCGGTTTTCCATTTTCAAATATGTTTCTAAAAATACTATTACACAAATTACTATTAATAAAAATCTAGATTTATATATACCTTAAGTTAACAATATAAAAATGTTTTTAAAACTATATTATTTTACATTTTCACTAATACCTAACCTTAACTTATCTGACTACATCTGTCATTCAACTTAACCTTTAAATATCTTAATTATCACTGAGTAGAAACTAAACTAGATACTATAAATTATAATATGTAGCAGATGGTACATGAGAATATTTCTACTAATTTTTTGTTGGTTTATTTGTGGTGAATTAAGTTGTGGTATATATTGCAAAAATCATCTTGGTCATTTTTTGAATTTATGGCATTTGGTACCTACACGTATTTTATATGCATTGCATAAATTTATGTATAGCACAATGCTGTACAAAAATAAGTAAAATCAACTACAAATTAATGGACATTAAAGCTAAAATATCACAAAAAATGCACAGTGAATTTCACAATAAGTTTTTTGATGAACAAAATGAAATCTATTATAATACTTTTAACAAGATAAAACAAAGACACATTAATAAAATTGAGCTTCTAATAAATAAACAGAACAACAACCACAAGAACAAACAAATTAACAACACGAATAATAAATGGATAACAAATTTGACAAATAAAATTATCCCACCCGAAGTAAACAATGTATTAAGTTTAGGTAATAAATTTTCAACCAGTCTACCAAAAACTAATTATGAAGACATTATAGCAAATGTAGAAATAGGAATAAAAACAAAAACCACAGAAGAAAAGTTTGAAGTTTGAAATAAAATTTGTAATATGTTAACAAACCACCGCAAAAAGGAGAACAATCGTATTAAAAACACAAACACCAACCTCGAAAATCACAGTCTAAAGAAAACTAAAGAATTCTTAATGAATAACAAAGACATATATGTCCTACAAGCAGATAAAAGCAAGGCAACAGTTTTAATGAATAAGAATGAATATATTTTTAAAATGAATAAAATGCTTAATGATAACACCACATATCTAAATAAAAAAATAGACCCAACGTTACAATTACAAAACACTATAAACACACTAGTAAATCATTGGTTCAAAAAGAATTTTATAACACAATTTATTAAAAATCAATTAATATGCCACAATAGACATGCACCGTACATATATGGATTACCCAAGTTACACAAACTAAACATCCCACTACGACCCATTGTGAGCACAATAAACACGCCCACTTACAATCTAGCAAAATTTTTAACAGCAACACTCAAAAATATCATAGGAAACACAAATTATTCCATAAAAGATAGTTGGGATTTCCAAAAATTTATAATCAAACAAACAGTACCAAGTGACCACATCATAATTTCAATTGACGTAAAATCATTATTTACCAACGTTCCGACAGACCTGGTAATAAATATAATAAAAAATAAATGGAACATAATAACACCGTTCACAACTTTGCCAATGGAAGAATTCATAAAAGGCATTACAACGTGTCTAGATGCTTCATATTTCAAATTTGAGAGCAATATCTATGTGCAAATATTTGGTACTGCGATGGGCTCTCCAATATCAGCCACCATCGCAAATATGGTACTAGAAGAACTTGAAAACAATGCTATTGACCAATTAAAATTTAAGCCTGCCTTCTACAAAAGATTTGTTGATGACTGTATCATATGTCTACCTGAAAATAAAATTGATGAAACAATGAATGCATTTAATGGATTTCATCCATGCCTACAATTCACGTACGAAAGAGAAATAAACAAATCTATACCATTACTAGACACACTCGTCAAATACAACACAGCAGGCAAAATAACAACAGACTGGTACAGGAAAACCACGTGGACTGGCAGATATTTAAATTTCCAATCGAATGCACCAATACAATATAAGAAAAATGTCATAAGCAACCTTGTCGAACGTGCCATAATACTATCACATAATGATTTCAGACCTAAAAATATAAAAATAGTTAAAAAAACACTTAAAAATAATGGTTATCCTACATCATTCGTAAAACAAACCATTAAAGAAAAAGTAGATAAAATTTATAACAATGAAGGCACTAAAAAATCACATACAAATGAAAATAGGATTGCAATGGAGTATACACCCGGGCTTTCAGAAAAAATAAAGTCTAATGGCATATGATATACACGTCGCATACAAACCAAACAATTCAACAAAAAATTTCTATACCCCACTTAAACCTAAAGCAGACCAAAAAAACAGAACACACACAATGTATAAGATTAATTGCTCGGATTGCACAGGGCTATACATTGGAAATTCAAAACAGTACTTACATAAATGCATATATGAACATAAATATTAATAAATAAATATTAATAATATTAATAATAATTTTTGTGGTTAAGGGTTTTTATTTAATTTTATTTACATAAATATACAATAAAAACTTCTAATAAAAAGAGTACTGCCCTTGCAGCACACGCCATTGAAAAAGTTCACCAGTTTGACTTCGAAAATGTCTGTATCCTGAGTACCGCAGTTAATGATAAGAAAAGAAACCTTTTAGAAACAATACAAATCCAAAAAAACCCAAATGCCATAAATTCAAAAAATGACCAAGATGATTTTTGCAATATATACCACAACTTAATTCACCACAAATAAACCAACAAAAAACTAGTAGAATTATTCTCATGTACCATCTGCTACATATTATAATTTATAGTATCTAGTTTAGTTTCTACTCAGTAATAATTAAGATATTTAAAGGTTAAGTTGAATGACAGATGTAGTCAGATAAGTTAAGGTTAGGTATTAATGAAAATGTAAAATAATATAGTTTTAAAAACATTTTTATATTGTTAACTTAAGGTATATATAAACCAAAACGCGTCATATGTAGTGAATTAAAATGATTGATTGAGCAATTTTATTTCATCACAACAAACACCATATAACTAAGAAAATGACCAAATTCCAAGAAATTTAATTAATATATATATATATATATATATATATATACTGGGTGCTTCAAAAAAATGTATACACACTTTAAACTATTGTAGTTTTCCCGCACTACAAGGCTAATGTTATATTTCTTCGCCAGGTGCCAGCATAATCGTCCCTCTATGTTATATTATCAGTTGGAATTTGTAATATCAACATGGCGGACGTACGTTTGAGTTTTGAAGAACGAAAGCAGGTTATTAAGTGGTACTGGAAGTTTGAGAATGTAAATGAAGTTCAAAGACAGTGGAGAAGGGAGTATGATACAGAACCACCTTCAAGATTAACAATTACACGCATACGAGACAAATTCGAAGTTCATGGAACAGTGTGTGATGTGCATAAAGGTCATTCAGGTCGGCCTCGAACAGCTACAAGTGATGAGTCATCAACGACAGTCTTGGAATTGTTTCAACGCTCTCCTAACAAATCTTCAAGGCAAGGCACGTGAAAGTGATGTAAGTGCTAGCAGCGTGCTACGCATTCTGAAGAGAGGCAAGTATCGTGTTTACATTCCAAGGCTGGTGCAACAGCTAAATGACGACGATCCAGATCGAAGGTTGCAATTTTGTGAATGGATTCAGGAGATGGTGATACGTGAACCGGGATTTATGGGTAGCATCATTTGGTCGGATGAAGCCCAATTCAAACTTAATGGAACTGTCAATAGGCACAATTGTGTTTACTGGTGTGGAGAAAATCCTCACATTACAATTGAAAAAGCTGTAAATTTGCCTGGTGTAAATGTGTGGTGCGGTTTGTCTTCAAGGGGACTCATTGGACCTTTTCGATTTGAAGGCACTGTAACTGGTATTAATTACCTAACAATGCTTGCTGATTCCATATTTCCTGCCATTCGTGCATTATACGGTAATGATGATTTTATTTTCAACAAGATGGTGCTCCGCCGCACTATCACAGGGACGTACGAGCTTACCTGGATCAAAATTTGTCGGGCCAGTGGATAGGACGCAGGGGCCAATCGAGTTTCCAGCACGCTCTCCAGACCTTACACCACTGGATTTCTTCTTGTGGGGCACAGTAAAAGATGAGGTGTACAAACGTAAACCACGTAACCTAGACATTCTTTGGAATGAGATTCAAGCAGTGTGTAGAGAAATCTCATTGGACGTTTTGATACGATGTACAGAATCTGTGGTGACTCGTACTCAGAATTGTATTGATGCTGCAGGTCACCAATTTGAACAGTATTAACATTTGTTATTTATGTTTCATTTACATTGGACTTTCAGCCTTCTATTTTCCTGAAATTTAACTTTGTAGAACGGTAAATAAATTTTCTATGGAAGTTCAAAGTGTGTATACATTTTTTTGAAGCACCCAGTATATATATATATATATATATATATATATATATATACACTTCAGTGTCCAAAAACACTTCTTAAAAGCAACTCTTGATAAGTAAAGACCAAGAAAATAACATAGTACTAGACAACAATAGCAATAAAGGAACAAAAGCTATTTACCAGACAAAATGCATTTCACAACAGAGGTAAAGAGTTATGTAATAGCATCACATCTAAACAATAATGTAACTCTAAGTTTTTATACCGATGATCTTATGTACAGTCAATGATAATCTTATTTTATAATTAATACCCAAATAATAAAAACTGCCATCATTAGAATATTCATAACATTAAACCAAAGCAATTAAAATCTACCAGATTGTTTCTACACAATTTTGGTTTCTCGCAGTGTGACTCTAAAAGAATCACGTAACCATGTAACAATTTTATTTTTGATTAATAAATCCCTTCATCAAAGTGCGAGAATAATAAAACACTTTTATTAAAATAATGGTAAAATACATTTAACAACTAAGGTAATACGTTAAAGCAGCATCGTCCTTTGGTATTCTATTTGTGGTTGAATATCTGTGTCTTCTACAGCTATTCGCAGGCGCGTTTCGGTTTGACAGTCCCCTCCTCGGACGCCTCGGTCGCCCGAGCTAGTTTTGTAATCAGTCGGCCATACGTGGAAGAAGCGATAAGATGTACCAAAGACTGCAGGCCGGCAATTTGCGTATCAACTTTGAGGAGTCGGAACACATCTTTGAATAGTGGTTGGTATCGTATGAAGGTTATTAACTTGTTTAATTTGAGATAATTTATTTAGCACGACGTGAAGAATGCCACAATTAAAAATGCAACTTAGAAAATAGAAAATTTAACCCATTTTATGAAGACCACTTTGTTATACGACGTGAAGAATGCAACAATTAACAATGCAACTTTGAAAATAGAAAGTTTAACCAATTTTAAGAAGACAACTTTGTTATACAACGTAAAGATGCTACTTTGGTGAGGCGGTGTGATTCAACATCCGGATTGCAGCAGCTGCCGAATGTATCGTGACCGTATTTGATTCTACACCTGGACAACTCCATTTGGTAGAAGCTGTTTAGTATGAGCTTGGTTCACACTACATGCAGTAACTTCGCATGATATAACAAGTACCTCATCAAGGCAAGAAAAGCAGTTTTTGGTTCGTAGTTAGCTTTAAGTACTTTTTTTGGTGTTTCACATTAGAAACACGTTAATTTGTTCTAATGTGTAAAAGCATGAATATTATAAAAGTTTCAACTATTGCTGAGCGGGATTTCCAGTGTCGAAATTAATATTCACTAACTTGATGTTTTGAGAAACAAAACGCGTGGTTCATTATGAATCGTTAGTAACAACAACAGGTGTTACTGACGTCACTTTTTTTCTGTAGTATACTGCTGACAGATGTGTTCTTGAAAGCTTTAGCATAAGTTATGTAAACAAGAGTATTTTTGTGATCTGCTTTTTTAGAAACTAAAACTAGTACATGTAATTTAAAAAGGAAAAACTTGAGTAGTAACATTTAGATGTAACATTTAGATGTAACCTGCCTGAACAGATCTGCACGAGTCGGAGTTTTTTTGTGTAACAAGTTTACAATATACTGTAAAATGTTTGATTAAGAATAATTTAGATAAACCTGAAATTAAAATTCACGAAGTAATTCAGTTATTAATTAAATTTTTGTTGCAATTCATTTTATTTTAAAAGAGATTCTTTTTAGTAAATAATTGGTTCAAGATTAAAGTTTTTTATTTTGATCAAATATGATCAAACCTAAACACATAAAGCTAACATCCTTATGAGTAGAATTTTGATGCCAACTTTATATTGAAAATATCTTTTTACTACTTCTTTATGTATATTTGCGGGACGCAAATAGTGTTCCACCTTTTTTATTAACCTAACTATTATAATTTCTTACAGGAACAGCGTCTTATTTTATTAAGACAGGTTTTTGTCATCAAAGGCGATCTTTTTTCTTTGGGTCTCCACGTCCGCCCTTAGAAATATGCCATGCCATTATCCTGAATAAGTCCGGACTTGGTGGCGCCTATTTGTCTGAGATTAAGTTTGACCTACAAACAGATTTCGACTTACCCCCCCCCCATTTCTCATAGCTCTACCCAAGGAATAGACCCCTAGTTATGTCGGAAGACTTCGTCTCACTAGCGCCCATGAGTGGGGCAGGAGCCTCTAAGGAGAAACCGTTGCACTGCCACTCAATGTGGGGCTGGTGCCATTAGAAAATACGTTTCACTGACGCCCAACGTCTAGGCCTCGAAATTTGTTTGTTCAAAATTATTTTGCTTCGAAATTTGTTTGTTCAAAAATTGTTTTGCCTCGAAATTTGTTTGCTCGAAGTTTATTTGACATTAAGATTTGTTTGTTTAAAAGTTTGGTTGAGACGTTAACCCCCATACAGTCAATTAATTAACTTAGTCAAATTTATTTTTAACTTTCATCCTGTTTTGCCCCAAAATAATTTTTTTGATATTGTTTTGGTAAAAAATCTATTTTACCAAATACACTTTTTGACTTTTACCGTTAGTTGCCCGAATTTGTTTTGACAATTTTTGTAAGGTTCAAATCATTTAGATTTATCAGTTTGATTTCATTAAAATATTAGGCTTTTGCAATCATGTCGGAAAAATTCCAAATTGTTTGTCTACTTAAAGAGGAACTGGAGTATGAACTGAAAATTAGAGGAGTAGTGAGCGAGAGACCAGTGTTGGAGAAAAGGAAAATCTTAGGAAGATTGTTAGCTAAAGAAGTAGATAAGTCTGGTTGTTTGATTGACCTTTCGTGTTATGAAGTAGATTTTGCAACGGAAAGTAAAGAAATTTCTGTTTCAGTTGAGTCAGTTCGAAATGTTTTGTCCGAATTTGAAGGTGATTCATCAGATTCAATTTTTAGGAGAGCTCGTTCAAGATTAATCCACCTTTCTGGGCGAGTTAAGCGTATGAAAATTCCTACAATAAATTCCGAGGAAGCAATTAAGTTCAGAAATGAGACCGTAGCAACCATACTAACCCTTGAAGCTGAGTTATATGATAAAATCAATAAAAGTACAGAGTCCACCTATTTTGATCGGTCTGTTGTAGTATCCCCTTCAGTTGCTAGTGCGCCTACCCATTCGATTTCGTACATAACACCTTCTTTACCTATAGGTTCATGGCCCGTAAAATTCTCAGGAGATCCCAAACAACTATATTCATTTTTAGATAGAGTTAGTGATTTAGCACAATCTCGTAAGGTACCCGAAGCTGATTTATTTGGATCAGCATGTGAACTTTTTGTGGGAGATGCTTTGATTTGGTTTAGAACAGTAAAAAATTCATTGAGAGATTGGAACTCTTTATTAGAACGTCTAAAGGAAGATTTTCTACCCGGTTTTTCTGATGATGATATTTGGGAAAAAATCAGACATCGTCGTCAAGGTAAAGACGAAAGGATTATTTTATTTGTTGCGCATATGCAAACTTTGTTTAGTAGACTGACTAACGAGCCAGCAGAAGTCACTAAAGTTAAGATGATAAGAAGAAATTTGATTCCTGATTATATTTCAGCACTTGCATTGTCGGACATTCAAGATGTATCTACCTTAGTAAATTTGTGCAAAAAGTTAGAAGCAGCTTCTTTGATGAAACTAAACTTGGTTTCTGCATCTTCTAGTAAGCCCAACAAGACTTGTAGTCCTTCTAAGCATCCATTTGAGACCAAACATCCCGTGTTGAATGAAAAAATTTGTGCTGTTAAGAGTAGGGTGTTTCAAAATAAATTAGTTAATCCTCAAGCAACAGTAGCGGATAAGAGTACTTTGGAGTCTTCAGCTTTTAATTTTTTTAGTCCCGATAAGAGAAATAATTTTGTTTGTTGGAATTGCTCCCGTAGTGGACATTGGTTTAGAGAGTGTAGAGCAACCAAGAAGATTTTTTGTTTTGGATGTGGTCGAAAAGGCGTTAAGGCAACGTCGTGTCCACAATGTTCAAAAAAACCAGTAAGGCGGCAGGTGCATAGTGGTCGGCATTCTGTTCCGCGTCATAAGGCTACAGTTATGATTTGTAAACAAGAAAAATATTTTTGTAAAGACGATTGGTCGAGATGGCTTACAGTTGTAAAAAATTTTTGTCAGAACTCTACAAAGCCTAAGAATAATACGCTGTTCATTGAAAAGCAGTGTGATAATCGACCTTACATTATGGTGAAGTTACTTGATAGAGACATTACCGGTCTTCTAGATTCAGGATGCACTACCTCAGTGGTAGGATCCTTAGCTCTTCGATAATCAGAAAATTAGACTTAAAATTTTAGTTCAGCAAAAACAGGTATTACTACAGCTGATGGTTCAATAAAGTCTGTTTTAGGTTCTGTTGATTTACCAATTTGTGTAGGTAATGACTGTCGTATTCTTAATGCATTAGTGGTCCCGTCCCTACCTCATGCCTTTATATTCGGTAGCGACTTTGCAAAATTATTTGGTATAGTTGCCGATTTTAGAAACAATAATTGGTTTATTCAGAGTAACATTGAGAACAACATTGTGTATTTAGGTTCATCTTCTATCCCTTTGAACACTAATGATTACTTATTTGATTTGCATGACCTTTCGGATGCTCAGTGTGTGCAAGCACAAGAGATTATAAATTCATTCAATGAAATTAGCAGCGATGATAGGTTGGGACGTACTAACCTAATCAAAATGGATATAGATACAGGTAATGCCAAGCCCTTCCATAAGAAACCATATGTGATGTCACCATATTGTAACTTAAAATAATATACGGGGTAATTAAAACTTTTTGTAAGTTTATTACTCTTTGTCCTCGTGACTATCAGCTATATACTAAAACTCTCTATTTTAATCTGATATCACTAGGTCGAGATTTTCTTCTTTATACTCCAAGCCCAGGGTAATGTCGGATGGAAAACGGCTTTAGACAAAGAAAACTCTTAAGGGTTAAACGGCTAGTAGAGTGTTAGCTCTGGGTAGATCATGAGCATGGGTCATGGGTGGATAATCGACCAAAAATATTTTTAATAGGCGCCACCGTATTTTTAATACAAGTGCCAACAAAATTTAACTGTGTTTGTATAAGGGAATGCGGAAACCTTATCTTAACACCACTATCATAGCCATAAAACTTGAATTTCACTCTTTAGCACACACTTACCAAAACCTCAACCACCAGATGTCAAACAGTTGTCTCAGCTTTACCTGTGAACAAACAAAACACCACATGGACACCATTTGTGTCCTCAAAAGCATATGCCCAAAAATATAATAAGTGACTTTAAACATCTGTGAAATACTAAAG
Source organism: Platerodrilus igneus (assembly GCA_036346225.1). Taxonomy (NCBI): domain Eukaryota; kingdom Metazoa; phylum Arthropoda; class Insecta; order Coleoptera; family Lycidae; genus Platerodrilus; species Platerodrilus igneus. The sequence continues at coordinate 687,122 of JARFIW010000803.1, forward strand.
GGATTCATTTTCATTACTCTGTCTTTTTACTTAATGAGGGTTTGCTCTAGTTTTCTTTTTCCTAATTTAAATGTTGAATAATAAAACGTCTTTCAAAAGAAACAAAAGGAATTCTATTTATATATAGAAATCTGATTATATACATGTGACTGCAATATATATATGATTACTATCTTGTCATAAAATTTTATAAAAAGAATTTTAGTGAAGTTTAACATTTAAAATAAATATGTATAAATGGATCATTTCTATAAAATTTAGTTTAAGCAAACATGTAATAAATTATTAGTTCATAACACATGAGTTTATTTTTACCATAATCATTGAAGTACTTCACTGACCATTTACAACAAAGATTTGTCATAATAACAACGATTATAAAATGCAAATACTCAAATTTAACTGTAATCTACCAAGAAAATACGCGAATTTCAGCACCAATAAAAAGCTTTTACATGACCTGAATGTTTTAAAGCAAAATGTGAAAATTAAATCAAGACTACATCTGTCGTCTAGATTAGGAAAACAGAATCTATATTATTTTTTTATCTGACATAAGTTGTCATTCTAAATATCTTAAAACACATTGAATGCGTGTACAAATAACTGACAAACTAGATATTCATTCGTTGTGTTACTAACTTTAAAAAACTACTTTATATTTTTGTTACTCTAATAATCAACGTAGGAAATCTCATAATAATTTAGTATACTTTCAAAGTTATGGAAAGTTTCAAACACTCACGTGTATCCAAATAAATTGCAGGTGCAAAATCATGACGTCAGCTGTTGTATTTTTTCCAGCGTATTAATCATCAGTAAGTTTGTAGTGTCAAGATTCCTTGTAGAATAAATTACTGCTATACTGCGTAGTTATCAAATAGAAGGAAACCATAACTGCTTGCTTTAAATTATTGCGACGAAAATTTATTATAATTTAACATTGAAAATTGTTGTTGTAGATATGTCCATAAGATATTGCATGTCTTAAATGATGTATATTATCGTTCCATGTTCTCAATTCAAGTTCTTCTTCTTGACTCTATTAGACGCCTCGTGTTTTAGTCGGGCCATTTTGACTTTTATCTCTAGTCTACAAAAAGCGACTTCACTCTTGGACGTTGGAAATAAAAGTGCCGATTATTAACCTGACAGCGCTTGGTAACAAGCCTCAGAATATATATCTTCTAGAATCTATGTGTTATTATAAACATTATACTTTAATTTTTATTGGCTGAATATTTACGAATTAAATGCTTTAAAATTTATCTGTTTTATTATTAATTTATTAGGCTTGGTGTAACTAGGAAAAAAAATACGTTACACAGCCTCTTCCCAAGAGAAAAAATTCGAGGTATGGAAGAATTTTTTCTAAAAAATTTTACGACTGAAACTTCAAAATTACTCCTATTAACCGTATACTTCTCTTACAACTCACAACAAAACAACACACACTTTAACTATAACTAACGATGAGTTTAACAAAAAAATCAGAATCATTCACTAATTGATATGGGGGACTATTAATGCATGGGATTGAGTGATTAGTAACTGCGCGTACTACACGCCTATAAAGGGATAAATTCGGGAAGTCATAATCAGTATTTACGTCAATCAGTTAAGAATATTTAGGGGAATCTAACACTCAGTGGACGCATGTCATCTATAGTTACAAACGCAACAACCATATCAAAATAAAAAATCTTACCTGAAGCGAAAAATATTTTACTATAAATCAGAACTGTAATAAACAAAATCGAATGTATAACAAAATTACTACTAAACAAAAATCTGCACAACGAACACTCTTCTCTAATTTACTATATCAGTCTTAAAGATTTATGTACATAACTTTCCAAATGCTAATTACATTTAAACTAATTGATGAATTTAATAAGTACCAAAAGCTGTTATTTACGAAGTCCATCCACGAAACAAATCTCTAATACTCGAGAAACAGACAAAGTATTAACAATACTTATTCATCAACAAGATACCTTTGATCTTTGAGTAAGCACCTCACAACACTATCTGTACGACTACTATGCTACAGACTCAACTATATCTTTCAAAAAATTCTACAACATCAGTGATTCATCACCAAGGAACTCCAAAACCACTAATAAATCATACTTAGAGCCTACTGGGAGACATCTACCAGCAACTCACAAAAAAACTCTTCATGAACTCTCTTAGCTCATGTACACTCTCAATAAAAATAAGCACATCAGGCCTAGTCTCAAACTACTAAACCAAAACTCAAGCATTCCTTTAATGCTTAATACTCTATCTCACTCTAACTATATAACTATATTCAACACTTTACCAAACACTCTCTATACTCTCCATCATGTGCCTCACTACTGAATACGTACCTCTTCACCGAATACATATTCATCTCTATATACCTGCAACATCTCTCAGCATATGCTGCCTTCTCAAACACCTCAAAGAACATATCATCATTCAAAATCCATAAACATATCCTTGTCGTCATCAAAAGTTATCATTTAACACATCCTTGTCGTCATCAAAAATTATCATTTAACACATGCAACATCTAAATCAACAAACATACTAAGCTCTATTACTACTAAAACAAAAATTACTTTAAACAAATCAAAAAAATTTCACTAACTTTAATCTTGTCCTACTTAAGAATTTAAAACATGGACCAAAAGGAATTACTACTGACATCAACTATAATTAGAAGTACTTAAGGATCAGAGACTTTTTTAACATCTTCATCGATACTAAACATTTTCTTTGACTTAAATATGTAGATACGGATAAATTGAAGGGAAGAAATTTAAATACCAAATTATTTTCTACTTTACTTCATGATAACTATTAATAAATGTTCCGGTACACGCTTACTCTACCCATAATCAAACGGTCGATATAAACTAAAGTGCTTCACAACGCATAAATTTGCTAGTATGACAAGCTCCTCTATGAGCCTCACCTAGACTTATAAACAAAATTGCTAGAATGTCAAACTCTTCTCTGAGTCTCATCTAGACTGACAAACTAAATAAGCAAAACGAATTACATCATAACTGACTTCAAATAATCTCAAGTGACGATGCCAAAACTGCTAAAGCGACAAACTTACCACGACCCTCGCATAGACTGACATAACGCTGAGCGACCAACCCTTCCTGAGTTTCGTCTAGACTAACATAACGTGACACGATGAACCACAACAAGTCTCGCTTAGATCTATCTTAACTCAACATACTACGTTGCAACGCGACCATAAAAATTGCTACTCAAAACCAATCATACTAAACCAAAACGTGCTCATGCACAAGAGCAATCTTCAAACTATATTTCAACAGTAAAAACTTGCGTACCATTAATCGAACAACTAATATAACTAATAAGACTGAAAGATGAATCTATTATCGATGAAATACATACAAAATCAAACAAACTGGTAATATCCATATCAAACAACTTTAACACTTTATCTAGAAACAGGAATTTCGCTACTCAACTTCTGTTCCTTTACTCGTTGAGTTGGACACGACGGACAAGTGATACTAGTCACTCCTTTATGACCACAACCATAACAAAATAATCTCTTAAAAGATCTACAGACACTGAAAGTATGTCCATAACGTGAACAATTCCAACATATCAATTTATGCTTAATAAATGAGTTACCTACTCCATTCTTTTCTGTCATTGGGGTAGCAGAATTAAGAACTTGTACTGGAGAATGTGAAGACGTAGGGGTATAAACACGACTGGAAGCATTCTGAAATGAACGGGGGGTTTTGTTTCTAAACTGTGGCTTAAAATAATTAATAGGCTGTGTGTGACTATATGATGCAGCTAAAACAGACTTATGTTTACTTAAAGAAGCTTCTTCTAGCTTCTTACACAATTTTACTAACGTACTAATATTCTCTATCTCTGTAAGAGCAAGATGCTGAATGAAATATGGCAATAAATTTTTCTTGACTATTCTAACTTTAGTGTGTTCTGCAGGAATAATAGGTAATCGGTTAAATAAACTTTCCATGTTAGCAATGAACAATACAACTGATTCACCGTTCCTCTGTAATCTATTTTTGATTTTCTCCCAAATATCGTCTTCAGGATGTGCTGGCAAGAAATCTTCCTTTAGTCTACTAACCAATGAACTCCAATCTGTTAATGAACCACGAACGCAACGATACCATACCAAGGCATCACCGGTAAACAATTCAACTGCAGAATTAAACAATTCCATTTCAGATACCTTTCGGGACTGTGCAATGTCACTAATGTTTTCTAAAAATTGATATAAGAGAGATGGGTTTCCTGAATATTTTATCGACCAAGATCCAATAGGGATTGACTGTGTGACATATGTAACCATTGGAATGGGCACGTTAGATGCAACAATAGGATTTATGTTAATATCTTTATGATTTGAACTCGAATCTTTATTTAATTTCTCATGCAGATCTGCTTCCACAACAAGAATAGTAGCCAAACTTTCATTTTTAAATAACACAATTTCCTCAAAATTTTCTTTAGGGAGCTTTAACCGTTGAATTCTACCTGTAAGATGTACTAATCTTGACCTTATCCTTTTAAAAATTGACTCTGCGGGATCATCCATAAATTCTAACAAAACGTTTTTAACTGACTCTATACTAGACTCAATCTCTTCTTTCTCCACTTTGAAATCTACTTTATAACTTGAAGGATCTATCAAACAACCGGGTTTATCTGTTTCTTTGGCCAACAACCTTGCTAAAATTTTTCTTTTATCTGAAACTGGTCTTGAATTTTCAATGCCTCTAATGTTCAATTCATATTCTAACTCATTTTTAAGTAAATGTACGATGCTATAAGTTTCTGCCATAATTAAATATCTGAATACCTCTAACGTAACTCAATTATATAATCTTTGAAGATGAAATCACAAACAAACGAATGTCCTAACTATATAAAGAAGAACCCACTATAAACTGTAACAAACTTTAACAAAAATGAAACTAAAAGAAGACGTTACTAGTATCAAAGCAAACCTCAGTCGGTGAATATAAGTGTAATGGAAATAACTACCAAACGTTCCAGCCTCTAAGTGAAATTCCAGCCTCTAAATGAAATTCCAGCCCCACGTTGCGAGCGCAAGTGTAACTTAAAATAATATACGGGGTAATTAAAACTTTTTGTAAGTTTATTACTCTTTGTCCTCGTGACTATCAGCTATATACTAAAATTCTCTATTTTAATCTGATATCACTAGGTCGAGATTTTCTTCTTTATACTCCAAGCCCAGGGTAATGTCGGATGGAAAACGGCTTTAGACAAAGAAAACTCTTAAGGGTTAAACGGCTAGTAGAGTGTTAGCTCTGGGTAGATCATGAGCATGGGTCATGGGTGGATAATCGACCAAAAATATTTTTAATAGGCGCCACCGTATTTTTTAATACAAGTGCCAACAAAATTTAACTGTGTTTGTATAAGGGGAATGCGGAAACCTTATCTTAACACCACTATCATAGCCATAAAACTTGAATTTCACTCTTTAGCACACACTTACCAAAACCTCAACCACCAGATGTCAAACAGTTGTCTCAGCTTTACCTGTGAACAAACAAAAACACCACATGGACACCATTTGTGTCCTCAAAAGCATATGCCCAAAAATATAATAAGTGACTTTAAACATCTGTGAAATACTAAAGGGATTCATTTTCATTACTGTCTTTTTACTTAATGAGGGTTTGCTCTAGTTTTCTTTTTCCTAATTTAAATGTTGAATAATAAAACGTCTTTCAAAAGAAACAAAAGGAATTCTATTTATATATAGAAATCTGATTATATACATGTGACTGCAATATATATATGATTACTATCTTGTCATAAAATTTTATAAAAAGAATTTTAGTGAAGTTTAACATTCAAAATAAATATGTATAAATGGATCATTTCTATAAAATTTAGTTTAAGCAAACATGTAATAAATTATTAGTTCATAACACATGAGTTTATTTTTACCATAATCATTGAAGTACTTCACTGACCATTTACAACAAAGATTTGTCATAATAACAACGATTATAAAATGCAAATACTCAAATTTAACTGTAATCTACCAAGAAAATACGCGAATTTCAGCACCAATAAAAAGCTTTTACATGACCTGAATGTTTTAAGCAAAATGTGAAAATTAAATCAAGACTACATCTGTCGTCTAGATTAGGAAAACAGAATCTATATTATTTTTTTATCTGACATAAGTTGTCATTCTAAATATCTTAAAACACATTGAATGCGTGTACAAATAACTGACAAACTAGATATTCATTCGTTGTGTTACTAACTTTAAAAAACTACTTTATATTTTTGTTACTCTAATAATCAACGTAGGAAATCTCATAATAATTTAGTATACTTTCAAAGTTATGGAAAGTTTCAAACACTCACGTGTATCCAAATAAATTGCAGGTGCAAAATCATGACGTCAGCTGTTGTATTTTTTCCAGCGTATTAATCATCAGTAAGTTTGTAGTGTCAAGATTCCTTGTAGAATAAATTACTGCTATACTGCGTAGTTATCAAATAGAAGGAAACCATAACTGCTTGCTTTAAATTATTGCGACGAAAATTTATTATAATTTAACATTGAAAATTGTTGTTGTAGATATGTCCATAAGATATTGCATGTCTTAAATGATGTATATTATCGTTCCATGTTCTCAATTCAAGTTCTTCTTCTTGACTCTATTAGACGCCTCGTGTTTTAGTCGGGCCATTTTGACTTTTATCTCTAGTCTACAAAAAGCGACTTCACTCTTGGACGTTGGAAATAAAAGTGCCGATTATTAACCTGACAGCGCTTGGTAACAAGCCTCAGAATATATATCTTCTAGAATCTATGTGTTATTATGAACATTATACTTTAATTTTTATTGGCTGAATATTTACGAATTAAATGCTTTAAAATTTATCTGTTTTATTATTAATTTATTAGGCTTGGTGTAACTAGGAAAAAAAATACGTTACAATATATGAGCAAGATATTGAATGATGAGTTGGACGACATGATTAGACTTAAAGTTATAGAACAGTGTACGAGTCCGTGGTCCTCTCCGGTTTTGTTGGTTAAGAAAGCAGATGGAGAATATCGTTTCTGTTTTGATGGTAGAGCCCTGAACGACTTAACTGTTCACGATTCGTACCCCCTTGCGAATGTAGATAGAATTCTCAATATGTTGAGAGGTGTGAACTATATTTCGTCACTTGATTTGAGAAAATCGTTTTGGCAAGTCCCTCTTAGTGAGTCATCTAAAAATAAAACTGCTTTCAGTGTTATTTCGCGAGGACAATATAGATTTACATGCATGCCATTTGGGTTGAAGAATGCTGCGCAGACGCAATAGCGTTTAGTAGATGCGATTTTTGGTCCACATTTTGAACCTCATGTATTTTGTTATTTGGACGACATAATACTATGTTCGTCGTCGTTTGAAGAACATCTGAAGTTATTGTCAGAGGTTAAGCAACGTCTAAAAGAAGCTAACCTTACCATAAATATAGGAAAATGTAAATTTTTCAGAAAAACACTTAAATTTTTGGGTTATATAGTAGGTTCAAATTCACTTCGTACAGATCCCGATAAAGTATCGGCGATGGTTAACTTTCCTCGACCGAAAACCACGACAGAAATAAAGAGGTTTATAGGAATGTGCAGTTGGTATCGTCGCTTTATAAAGAATTTTTCGTCATTAGTTTCGCCTATCAACGATCTCATTAAGAAAAAGAAAAAAGGTCAAACTGTAAATTGGAGCGCGGAAGCCGAAAATTCGTTTGTGTTGATCAAACAAGCATTAGTTTCAGCACCTCTTCTTTCACAGCCAGATTATTCGGCACCCTTTATTGTTGAGTGCGACGCCAGCAACACTGGGTTAGGAGCTGTTTTGATACAAAATATAAAAAGAGAAGAGCGTGTAATTTCGTACGCAAGTAAAACCCTGAGCCGTACAGAGCGCAATTATTCCACCACAGAAAGAGAGTGTTTAGCAGTTATTTTTGCAATTGAGAAGTTTCGTCCGTGGGTGGAAGGAGTTCGATTCACAGTTGTCACTGATCATTTTTCGTTACTTTGGTTGAGTAATCTTCAGAATCCTACTGGAAAACTTGCCAGATGGTCAGTTCGATTAAGGCAACATTCATTTGATTTGGTACATAGGAAAGGAAAATTTAATATAGTTTCAGATTGTCTTAGTCGTGGCGTTCCTTTAGAAAATCCAGAAGTTAATTTAGTAGAGATCAAACTTGACAATGTAGACTTGTGGTATGAATCTTTGAGAAAGAAAATTTTGTTGTCACCCAAAAGCTACCCACAATGGAAAGTGGATGATGGGTTCATTTTTAAGTTTATTCCTTCCAAATTACCGCATTCGGCGAATATTGTAGAGTGGAAGCACTTAGTACCGAGATCTCAGCGTAAAGATGTCATTAAATCATGTCATGACCCCCCTACAGCAGGACATTTGGGTTCTTTGAAAACCTTGTCTCGTGTCCAAGAATTATATTATTGGCCAAAGATGATCTTTGATGTACGTAAATTTTGTAGAAAGTGTTTGATTTGTGGTGCTCAAAAACCACCCAATAAAGGTCCCCTTGGCATGATGGGAAAGGAAAAAGAGGTTGGACTTCCGTTCCAAACCATTGCTTTAGATTTGATGGGTCCGTTCCCTCGTTCCAAACGCGGACATAAATGGCTTTTAGTTGTTGGTGACTGGTTCTCGAAGTATTCGATTTTACAACCTTTGCGTAGTGCCACAGCACATTTGATAGAAAAGTTTTTGGAAGAAAAAGTGTTCCTTGTCTACGGAGTACCACAATTTGTTATTTGTGATAATGGTTCACAATTGGTTGGACGTGTTTTTAAAGCTTTGTGTGCAAGGTACGAAATCCAAAAGATTTGGTACAATGCTGTTTATGCTCCTCAATGCAATTTTGTGGAAAGAATTAATAAGACAGTTGGTACTGCAATCCGTTCTTACGTAGAAGAACAAGATACGTGGGATAGTGAGATATCAAAAATTCAGTACGCAATTAATTCAGCAAAACACGAGTCCACCAACTATTCTCCAAATTTTTTAGTCTTTGGTCGTCAGGTACCCTTAAGTGGAAAAGCTTATAGTGATAATTTTAAACCTGGTGAGGATGTAGATGTTGTTTCAAGTAGTAGACCTTCTTATGTTTTGGATCGTCAACCTTTGTTTGATATTTTTGGAAATGTCCGTGAAAACTTACATGTAGCTTATCAACGTTCGAGTAAACGCTACAATCTTAGAAGAAGAAACATTTCATTCCAGGTCGGAGAAAACGTTTGGAGGACTAATAAGGTACTTTCAAGTGCTGGTGATAAATTCTCCGCTAAATTAGCTCCAAAGTTCGTTTTGTGTAAAGTTCGAAAAAAACATTCCAATTTAGTGTATGAATTAGAGAATGAGGATGGAACAAGAGCCGGAAAATGGCATGTTAAGGACTTGAAACCCGTTGAAGCGTCATATCCAGACGAGAATGATGATCCTGACGATTAGTTCCAGTCTAGTCATTTCTTTGATGTTAAGCAAAACAATAGTTGTTTGCTTCGTTTTGTTCCGATTTTTGATTTAGTATCGTTTAACTAATACTAAATGGAGACTGCCCCTTTGTGACTCATTTTGTTTGATAACTTTGTTTGATAATTGAAGCATGTGGTTAAGAATTTATGTAGTAGTTTTGTGGTGTGCATTAGTGTGCATACTGGTTGTTTTAGTCGCGCGTTATTTGAAGATGTTATTAGAAGATGTCTTTGAAAGATATCTTTAGAATGTAGAGATAAGTTGACTATTTAAGTTGCTAGTCCTGATTTCTACATATTTAGGTAGAGAGAATATTGACTTATTCTTTCCCTTATTTCGGACCTTTCTGGGATTTTTGTTTGATAAGGTCGGAGGTTTGCATGGTGAACCTCACCATTTGATCCATCACTAATGAGATGTGTTGTTTGAAAATTAGTGATAGGATAATCAGTAGGGTGTAGGAGATTACAGCCCTAACTGATTCGATTTTGAGTTCGATCTTTGTAAGTAACCTTTTGGTTAGGTTACCTTAGTTTTGATTATCACTTTGTGATAATAATATTTTGAGTTCGATCTTTGTAAGTAACCTTTTGGTTAGGTTACCTTAGTTTTGATTATCACTTTGTGATAATAATATTTTGAGTTCGATCTTTGTAAGTAACCTTTTGGTTAGGTTACCTTAGTTTTGATTATCACTTTGTGATAATAATATTTTGAGTTCGATCTTTGTAAGTAACCTTTTGGTTAGGTTACCTTAGTTTTGATTATCACTTTGTGATAATAATATTTTGAGTTCGATCTTTGTAAGTAACCTTTTGGTTAGGTTACCTTAGTTTTGATTATCACTTTGTGATAATAATATTTTGAGTTCGGTCTTTGTAAGTAACCTTTTGGTTAGGTTACCTTAGTTTTGATTATCACTTTGTGATGATAAGATTTTGTATTCAAACCTATTGGTTAGGTTACCTTTTTGATTATCACTTTATAATGATAATATTTTGAATAGTTATGCTATTTTGATGTTGTAGCGTCCTTTTTTTTGTTGAGCTGCTTGAGCTCCAGGAAGTGGAGTTTTTATTTTTGGAAATTAAGATAATTTGTAATGTGTTTGGTTATAGTTAGTAGATACTAGCCTTAGTATGAATAAGAAAACTCTAGTTAAAGGGTTACCATAAATTTAGATTTTGATTAATATTTTTTGTCCCGTGGAGTGTTTGACTTTTTGATTTGACCTCTCCCAATTTTGACATACACCGATTGTGACTCCCCGATTTTGTCTCCCTATGGACGCTTGGTACACGTAGTTACCGACACACTCAAATTTGTAGATATTTGTCCCCCTCGTTTTGATAGGTTCATGAGAATTCATAATGATACTTAAGAATGTGGAAGAGGCTAGTATATGGTTAAAAAAAATCTTTTGTATTTGTTTTACTTAAAATTTTTTCTTTGTTAAAAAAAAAAGATTTTTTTCTTTTAGGAAAGGGGTAGTGTAACAATTTTATTTTTGATTAATAAATCCCTTCATCAAAGTGCGGGAATAATAAAACACTTTTATTAAAATAATGGTAAAATACATTTAACAACTAAGGTAATACGTTAAAGCAGCATCGTCCTTTGGTATTCTATTTGTGGTTGAATATTTGTGTCTTCTACAGCTATTCGCAGGCGCGTTTCGGTTTGACAGTCCCCTCCTCGGACGCCTCGGTCGCCCGAGCTAGTTTTGTAATCAGTCGGCCATACGTGGAAGAAGCGATAAGATGTACCAAAGACTGCAAGCCGGCAATTTGCGTATCAACTTTGAGGAGTCGGGACACATCTTTGAATAGCGGTTGGTATCGTATGAAGGTTATTAACTTGTTTAATTTGAGATAATTTATTTAGCACGACGTGAAGAATGCCACAATTAAAAATGCAACTTAGAAAATAGAAAATTTAACCCATTTTATGAAGACCACTTTGTTATACGACGTGAAGAATGCAACAATTAACAATGCAACTTTGAAAATAGAAAGTTTAACCAATTTTAAGAAGACCACTTTGTTATACAACGTAAAGATGCTACTTTGGTGAGGCGGTGTGATTCAACATCCGGATTGCAGCAGCTGCCGAATGTATCGTGACCGTATTTGATTCTACACCTAGAACAACTCCATTTGGTAGAAGCTGTTTAGTATGAGCTTGGTTCACACTACATGCAGTAAACTTCGCATGATATAACAAGTACCTCATCAAGGCGAGAAAAGCAGTTTTTGGTTCGTAGTTAGCTTTAAGTATTTTTTTGGTGTTTCACATTAGAAACACGTTAATTTGTTCTAATGTGTAAAAGCATGAATATTATAAAAGTTTCAACTATTGCTAAGCTGGATTTCCAGTGTCGAAATTAAAATTCACTAACTTGATGTTTTGAGAAACAACACGCGTGGTTCATTATGAATCGTTAGTAACAACAACAGGTGCTACTGACGTCACTTATTTTTCTGTAGTATACTGCTGACAGATGTGTTCTTGAAAGCAAATGCTTCGAACAGCTTTAGCATAAGTTATGTAAACAAGAGTATTTTTGTGATCTGCTTTTTTAGAAACTAAAACTAGTACATGTAATTTAAAAAGGAAAAACTTGAGTAGTAACATTTTTAGATGTAACCTGCCTGAACAGATCTGCACGGGTCGGAGTTTTTTTGTGTAACAAGTTTACAATATACTGTAAAATGTTTGATTATGACTAATTTAGATAAACCTGAAATTAAAATTCACGAAGTAATTCAGTTATTAATTAAATTTTTGTTGCAATTCATTTTATTTTAAAAGAGATTCTTTTTAGTAAATAATTGGTTCAAGATTAAAGTTTTTTATTTTGATCAAATATGATCAAACCTAAACACATAAAGCTAACATCCTTATGAGTAGAATTTTGATGCCAACATTATATTGAAAATAACTTTTTACTACTTCTTTATGTATATTTGCGGGACACAAATAGTGTTCCACCTTTTTTATTAACCTAACTATTATAATTTCTTACAGGAACAGCGTCTTATTTTATTAAGACAGGTTTTTGTCATCAAAGGCGATCTTTTTTTCTTTGGGTCTCCACGTCCACCCTTAGAAATATGCCATGCCATTATCCTGAATAAGTCCGGACTTGGTGGCGCCTATTTGTCTGAGATTAAGTTTGACCTACAAACAGATTTCGACTTACCCCCCCCCCCATTTCTCATAGCTCTACCCAAGGAATAGACCCCTAGTTATGTCGGAAGACTTCGTCTCACTAGCGCCCATGAGTGGGGCAGGAGCCTCTAAGGAGAAACCGTTGCACTGCCACTCAATGTGGGGCTGGTGCCATTAGAAAATACGTTTCAACCACATTTTATATATCAAAACTATACTTTATAATCAGAACCTGATTATTCAAAATTTCTCACATAATGAAGCCAAATGTAAAAAATGTTTCTACATAATTTTCTTTTTAAAAACCTAGAATGATTGCACGGTTATAAATTAATTATTATTAAAAAAAAGTCAAATATTTTAGTCCTGTAAATTCTAAACATAAAATAAATAAAGCTAACTACGTGAGCTGACTTAAAGAAAACCAAAATATCAATACACAAAAGGAAAATCTGATATACATAAACTGTTGGGATTTATGTCTTCAAAAGGTGCACTTTCAGACTTCCTGTCTATGTCCCTTAAAAATTCTATGACACTTGAATCATCTTCAAAGGAATTCAGCGAAACAAACACCACTGCATCTCCCATATAGTTGTTCAGATCCTACCACATATTTTGACCCATATTTTATAATGCTGATATCCAAAAGCAGTTAAGACTGGTTTCGTTAAACTTTCAGCTTGCAGATGGAAATCCCTGGCAATGCTTTCACACTTTCCTTAAAATATTAATGCAGTCCTTCAAAATAATTGCTCATAAGAATTGTAAAAGTTCAAGACATTTCCTCAAATCCTTCAATAATTTCTAATGTTGAACTGTGTTCTAAATCCGAGCACAGCACACTTCATCTCCTTATAGATTTGTTTAATAATAAATACTCAAGTAAATATTTCTTTATGCGCAACCCACATTAAACGTTTGTGGTAGTTTGGTTGCATATTCCAAAGGCGTTATTTTGCTGTAGTTATGCATTTATTTTGGTTGAGCAAGGAGATGAACGTTTTCACCCATGCGCATTATAGTTGGAAATCAGACAAGATGTAGCCGCGTAGCCAAAGAGGTGTTTAAGATAAAGGTTCTTCTTTCATTATTGATCATGGTAATTTTGTCATGGGCTTTGAGGATCGCTTTGATCATGTTTCATTTAATTCAATGAAACACCTATTTGTCTAGTTTGAAGATGAAATAAAACAGTTAGTATTCAAATTGCTTGTTTAGTAATTATGGAGATTTTGTTTTTTAGCAAGTCTTAAGCAAGTCGCTTGCTCGCCAGATATTTTAGTGCAGATAAAATGTATATATTTTTTGATAAATAATGTATGAAATATGTTAGGATTTGTAAAGTCAATAGCTTTAGTTATGGATTCTATATAAATGTGAATGAGAAATTAAATCACGAAGATTTTTACAGAAGATTTTACAATGTTATGCAGCGTTCAGGTTGGTTTTTGGATCAATTTTGTAGTCGTTCCAAAGATTCCATGCTGTAGTTAACATTTGTTTGGCAGACAATATTTTGTTGTCATTGAAATAAAAACTTATGGCACAGAAGAGATTAATAAATTTCCTTTAAAAATTTCAGTTATGTTCGCTAGAGGGTGAGTAGAAACTTTTTGTTACTTGGCATATATGTCGAATTAAAGTAAAGAGAATTTGAAAATTCATATTTAAAGGTTAGGTTTCTTCAAATGTAGAGACTGGGTCATTGTTTGTTTGTATTTTGATGATGGACTTTAGTTCATTAGATTCAGTGAATGATTTTGTTAATTAAATTTGATATGTTGAAGAACAAAGAAATTCGTAATCTTATTCAATATTGTTTAAAAATGATTCTTAAATTAAAAGTTAAATAAGTATAATAAATAGCCATGTAATTAGTGACCAAAGATCTTTGCTTCATTTTAGGAAATTCAATATACCCCATTAGTTTTTTTAAAGTACAATTGTACGTGCTTTAATTTAAATTTATATAGCACTATTTTGTTTAAAATGAAATTTTAAATTACTAGATTGACTAAATGAAATGAAACAAAAGGATTGATACTTGTATATACTGTTGATTTAGTTACTGAGAAATTTAAACATGAGGATATTATATGATTTAATGTGATATATGAGCCTTATTTACTGTGTTTATATATTGCTTATTGATTTAGCGAGACATAAAGTGATCCCATTTGATAAAATTTAGATTCTAAAATTTGTAAATATTTATTTCAGATTGAGGTTAAATGTTTTTGTCAAAGTACAGCCTTTAAAGTAAAAATAGAAAATATTCGAGGGACAAAAATACATGCTTTGGTTAAGTGTTTTCTATGTTATCCCTTTAATAGTTTGTTTTTTCAAACGCGGTGGTGCCTTGAGAAAAGTTTAGGAGTTACGAAGAGTTGTATTTATCATATATAGACCCACCCCTGCCATCTCATGCCTCTGCAAGAATAGACCCCTGGTTAGCTTGGAACATATCCTTTTCCCTTTACATTCAGCTATGGGAATAGGACAGTGTCTTACCCCCTTTACTTCAGGGAATTGAAAAGCAGTTCTTTGTTCTTTGTTCCAATACGTTCCACCAAAATAATAAAAATGTATGTTAAGTAATAATCATTTTTAATCAAATTTTCAAATAAGAAGAAATTCATAAACTTAATGGATTGACTTTGTACTACTCCCGTCTTATCATGAAATGCATTTAAAGTATGTGTGTGAATTTCATTAAAAATATTTCATAATTCTTACCATGACAATTCATAAGAGAGATCTTCACTTTAAAAACATAACAAAGTTTTTATTCTAATATCTAAAATTGCATAAACTGCATTACATGTATCACCTGCACCATAGAAATGCAAACCTACTGCTGGCTTATTAAATTCGTATACCCAAAATAACAATCAGACAACAATAACCTGAATTGTAACATTAGCAAACTCAGAGCAAACTACAACATTATATTGCATAACAAGACTTCAAAACAACATTCACTTTTACAACGAAAGCAATTCTATTCCATTCTAGCAAGAAAATCCGGTACAATAATAATCCATTCAAATCGTAACTTCCCTCAAAAATATCCATGTGTAGATAATAAAATCACATGAATGGTATTTTTTCAAAACGTCCATCTGCCAATCAGAAAACCAGAAGA
This sequence comes from Platerodrilus igneus, assembly GCA_036346225.1. Classification (NCBI taxonomy): domain Eukaryota; kingdom Metazoa; phylum Arthropoda; class Insecta; order Coleoptera; family Lycidae; genus Platerodrilus; species Platerodrilus igneus. Next base: position 703,025 of record JARFIW010000803.1, read on the forward strand.
AAACTAACCTAGTTGTACTTGTCTGAAAAATTCCTTCAGTAAACTCGTATTTTAAAACTTATTATATTATTTTTACAACTGAAATTACGACTAATAAATGAAAACCCCAGTCAAAATTCGAAACTACAATGAATACACCTCAACGTGTTTAAATAGGAGATAAAAATATATACAACCAACTTCACGGAAATCATGAAAGACGCGTAGAATGCTTTGCCTAACTTTCCGCATCAAAACTATAGAAACGTAACCTAAACCAATTGATAATTCATATTAAGTAAGGTGTAGAGATAAGCAAACCAAATATTTTTAATGGATCGGAATTCATGATTGAAAATAACCTTGATAAAACATGTACGTAAACTCCATGTAAATATTTAAGAAAGCAAACAGATAACAAAAACTTCACATTGTTAATGCCACAACAAAAGATAGATTGGAGTGTTTTAAATTATAATTAAATATTATAATATAATCATATAGGGTGATGGATAAGCAATCGTTTAAAATTGAGAAGGCTGTCAAAATCATTAATAAATACTCAAATGACTGTAAATAAAGTAAGGAATGTGAAATTTAATTAGGTAAGAACGGAAATATTGCAATGCAGGAACTGCTTGTAACAAAAGTCTTGACAGAGTGTTTGTGTAAGTTCTCCATTAATATTAAAAGACTTGTTGCACAATTTTAATAAGGTTTCGCCTTTTTAGTTTACTATTTAACTTTAAGGAATTTTTAAAACCTAATATGAAAAAGTTTTCCATTCTCATTGTTAATTTAAACTTTTATGTTAAGTCGGATAAATGTTAGGTTCACACGCTTTTCAGGACAATAACCTACAATTTGTGGTGTATAAAACTAAAAATGTTGCATTCCCAAGTCATGAAAATGTAGCTGCATTTAGCAGTTTTAACCATGAGAGCATGAAAATTGTGTGGAGAAAACTATAGTTGGTGAGTAAATAAGCAACTAAAAAAACGGAGACTTTACTACTGACCATTATTGAATACAGACTTGCGTGAATGAAGTTCTAGTCAACAAAGTAATCATTACTTTGTTACCTTCTCCCTGTATCTAAATAAAAAATATGTGCTCTGCTAACGAGGACCGCCAGATGCCATCGAGAAAACTACCGCCAAAAAATCCATGAACCCATGATTTACCCCTGAGATGCAATATCAACATGAGCCTTTGGTGATCCACCCATTAAGTTTTTGCATTATTAATTTGCGTACTTAACTCGGAATGTCATTCATGCAATCCAATTTGAGGTGTAATAGTTTTTGTCAGGTTATGCAGGTTTGATGACATGGGGAATTTAATCTTTGATAAACTTGCACGTATTTATTAAAAGAAACATTACATTTGGTGGTTTCTGTGGTTCTAAAAACTAGCCTTTCATGCATTACATGAATTTCAGAGGTTACATAGTCCATATTCACCTTTGTTTTTATGTATTATCTAACTTGAATACATAAAAAATTGTATGGTCAAACCTAAAAACATCTATAAATTCATAGAAAAGCACTTTAGTTCTGTTACTCTAAAATTTTCACACTTTAAACCATCACCGGTTTCACATTTCTAGACACTACCTACTGGTCTACTTCCTAATACTGCACAAATAATATCAACAATGGCTGATGATTCTTTGTCTTAAATCAATGTTTACATGACCTATTGGTCATATATATTTTTTGTTTAATTAAAAGTGCTGTTTTCCTGTGTTAATTTATTCACATGAAATTGTATCTAAACATCTAGTTCCAAATTACATTAAATTTTCAGCTACAAGAAAAAAGTTTCTTTTTTTATATTAAAATATCTATGGTAAGTTAAATTACTATTTATAACCTTCAAAGTATCTACCTATCGTAACTTTATAATTCGTGGCAAAGAAATATTTGCTTACATAAAATTCGTTTCTTTTAAAAATAATAACATATCTACACATTTTTAAGTGCTTTGACCTTTACCTAAAATCGTTTTTGCAATAAATATTTTAGTTTTTCTATCTAAAATATCATTTTGCGTCAATTATCTATATTTTAAAAAGTGTCTCTTAAAAATATAAAATAGTACCGTTAATTTAGCTTATTTACTAAATAAACATAGACAATTGCCTATATTAATTCAAAATATCTATTTTTAAACCAATTTTTTACTAACGTATATAGATTGGGATTATCGTTTGTAGTTTTAAACTAAAAACAGATCAACATAAATTACTTGCATTTAAAAACAAAAAAACTGTCGTGAAAACTCTCGTCATGCAATATTCTACCCGCCTCAAATTAGAACCAACGTTGACTTCATCTGAAATCCGCCCTTAAGTAAAAAGTAGATTTATATAGTGATATACATTCACAAAAACAACATTAAATAAAAATATTAAAAATCTACTTACTTTCATTCCTGATATATCAGCACTGATATACGACAGAAAAGAATCATCCAAAACTGGTAAATTATTTAAGTTCCACTTAGAAGTTATATACTTTATATCACCAGGCTGTAAATTAGGTGTACTACTGGTAGGAAAACCAGAACCATGTTCCTTCGTATGCAAATCTGCACCATATTCTACTGTTACATCCTCATCAATGGATGAAACTATACGCCAAAATTCTTTTTCAACAGTAGCTGTAGGTATCAACTAAAAACTAAAATTAACAACCATATTCATTTTCAGAAACATACATTCATAGGCTTCTTAAAATATTCCGACTTAAAATCATCGGCCATTTTACCAAACTGTAGTAGGTTGTATTGTCGCTGACCTTGCTCAAATCCAAAAGCTTCAGGTGGTTTAGAAACTTCTAAAGAAATACACTTTGAACACCACCAGTCACCTTTAGGTACATCAAGTAATGGTGGAACCAGACATAATGGATGATAACCATCATCACATTCATCACATATCACCATAATTTCCTCATTATCTTCACGCCCACAGTAACAACAAATATGCTTGAAGGGCTAAAACATTTGAAAATAATAAATTTCATAGCATAAATAGAAACTAACAGTATCTTGCCGAAAACGTTTACTAGGGCTCTTCTCTTGAGGACTAAGGCCAGCTCTCTTTAATCCAGCTCGACTACAAATATGTCCACAATTATTTTGATTAAATTTGCACCTTCTATTTGGACAAATAATTTCCTTTATAACTTTAACATTCTAAAAATAAGAAATATTATATGTACACACTATAAGTACACACTATTAACCTCTTCTTTCTCATCTTGATGTATTTTTTGGTTATTAACAACAATTACTGCAGCAGTGACAGGTTTTACTATATTTTCTGAAATGGATGGCATTGGATCCTCTTGAACTGAATTGTAGCCCACTGCAAAAATTTTTCCTTGTGCTTCACAAATTTGCTCAAATTTTAAATTCGGTTCTATTATTTCTTTTAGATTCTATAATTCAGAAAATGTTTAGAATAGTATAGTTCAAAGAATTTATACAAATAATAATTTATTATATTTATACAAAGTAAATATTTGCATTGCTTGCATGTAAATATGAAAAGGTCTATTCAACAATATTATAATTTCATTGCAAATTACATAAAACAATGTTCTTTTTAAATAAAAGCATTTTCCGCATTTGTTAAATTTGGAAAAGGCCACTCTTGACTAAAAAACAGTAAATATAAACCTGATGAGTGGATTAATTTAAATTTTTCAGTGTATAAATGACTAATGCAAAAACTGAACGTATAACATACAAGAACAACCAAGACAACACAGATAGACATAAATACTCATCCACCAACCCGCACACACACACACACACACATTCATGCATACATGCACACACCCACATCCATCCACCTACATATGTGTGCATGTACCCACCCACCTACACACACACACACATGCATGCATACACCCACCTATGCACCCATTTATGTATTTCTGCACCCACACACCCACCCACTCATCCACAAATGCACATGCACACCCACACCCACATGTGCACATACACATGCACACATACAGTCAATCTACTAATCTGTTCTCTTTCCTCTTGACCTACTTCTTGCTTGTTAACAATACACATTGCAGAAATTGATGGTTGTACAGTACTTTCTATAGTAGACAATGACAATGTGTGCTTCTGAACTGTCTGCACGACTGGATTGTAGCCAGCTTCCAAATTTATTCCATATGCTTCACAAATTCCTCCCAATTTTGAATTCAGTTCTGTTTTTCCTTTAAGATTTTAAAATTCAGAAAAATATTTAGGGTAAACTGCTGTGTAAAGCAGTGCATAAATGAGCAATATATCAATTGATACTATATTAACATCCTAGAACCAGACAGACAAATGCATTTGTACCTTAACAAAAATAAATCAAAACCAAACAACCTATTGAAACACAATCATATACAACAAGAAAACGGGAACCTGAGTCAGCTCTGGAACCAGCTGATAGCATTTTTGATTAATATGATATTGAACAATCATTAAAGACGTCCACTCATAGCACAGAGGACGCAGAAACAGACGTTGGGGGGACGGGGAGGACTAGAATTTATCTCACTAAAAACTGATAAAATTCGCACGTAGATAATTTTGAGAACAGAAAACTTATGACCAAATAAAAATTATAACGCAGACTACTCAGATTTTATTCGAGATGTTCAAGGTAATAATAAACCTTCAGTAGTCGCACATAAAGATAGATGCAAACATATTACGGTTTCCAATACATAAACTCTACTTGTCAAAGGCACAGTTCTTTCATCATCTCCTGTTACACATTTTTGGCTTTATATATTATTTTAATAATTATATTTAGGGGATTTTTAAACTCAGCATAGGAAGTTTTCTTTTCCCATCCATAATTCAGTTTTTACGTGTATAGTTCAATAATTATAGTCTCCCATGTTTCCAGGATATTAACTCATGATTTATGGTATGCAAACCACACATGTTTCCAATACCAGGCTAAAAGAATGCGATGTAGGAAGTGAAAAAAAGGGTGGGGTACTATAGTTAGTAAGAACTAAGTATCTTAAAAGAGAATTTTACTATAGGCATTTGTAGAGATCGTACGTTGTATGGTTAAGTTCGGAAAAGTAATTCTTTCCTTGTTACCTCCTTCCCATATTTAAAAACTAAATCTGTGCTTTGTTCTTCTAAATTTGGACCGCACAAAAATAACACCAGCCAAAGATCCAGACCTGAGAAGCAAGGAGCGGTCTTGGCATTAAGTAACAAACCAGGTAAGCTCCTGGGTTGTATTTTATTAACTTGTGTACTTCACTCCCCACAGTCAATCATGCAGCCAAATTTGTAGGCGTAATACTTTACGTAAGTTCTAATTACTATTTATAACCACCTTTTAAACACCTACCTGTAGTAAATCTTGATAATTTTTCGTAATATAAAGACCTCCTTCTTATAAAATTAAAAACCCAACATATAATTGGCCATATTTTTACATAAAATTCGTAGTTGTCTTATTAAATCTAAGTTTCATTCAAAAATAATAACTTATCTAGGTGAACTGGTTTACCCTTTAGCTAAAATCTATTTTTATGATAAATACTCCAATTTTATTTAGAAATTATCTATCTGCTTTAAATTTGTAATAAATGAAAACGTATCTTAGAAATAAAAATAATGGTTCTAATTTTATAATAGCCATAAATAAATATATCTAACTACCTCTATAAATTGAAATATCTATTTTAACTTGATTCACTATATTATCTATGATACGAATATAAATTAGTACTAAAGCTTGTATTTTTAAAAAATAAAAGCAAACCAACATAAATTACCTACATTTAAAAAGGAAGGAGATATTGTCGGAAGTTACCTCACACAATAATCTATGGCACAGAATTAAAATTAAGGGAGATTACAGTTAAAGGTCATCCTTAGCCAAGAAAAAATAATATACTGTTTGTTCGTAATATGAACATAAATCCTGACAAAAACGTAGAAAACATCAGCGATTCGAAAGGCGATATAAAAGCTATTACATATTCTATTGATCCTGTAGCCACAAAGATAGAGCTACTACAAATTCCTTCACATTTAAAAAGTCGGAAATAATTTTCTTCCTTAAACTCTGACAAAACTGAAAAAACTAAAAGCGAATTTGTCTGAATTATTTTTAGTTGAAGAATTTGTGTTGTAAAAGTTGAACATTGTCCATGATATTCCTGTAATAGTTTCAAATTTAAATTCCTTTATCCACAAAAATGAAGATGTTTGTAAATGTTTATAAATGGAATTTAATCTTCTCAAACTATAATTCAAAGCTTTCCTTAACTTCCTTCCTCGAACAAATTGACAATTTAAAAATCTCTAGAAATTGTATCAATAAACAGTTCTTTAAAAATTCGGTAAACTTGTTTTCTTAGCTTGGTTCCGCAATATCAAACACCAAATTAATAGTTGAACATAATTAGTAGAGCTTTTGAAGAAAGACTTTGCCACATTTGATAACAATTATGAAATCCTATCTCAAGTTTGTGTTCATTTTCAAGCACCCATTAAGAGCATACCTTATATTATCGAACTACAAACATTATTTAACCGTCTAGACAAAAAAATCTGATGAAACCGTGATCTTAACACAATTAATTCAAAATTTAAATACCTAATATTTTGAACACTTTGTCCTCCAAAAAATTTCTCAGCTTAAATACCTTAGTTATTCTTTGCAAGAAGTAAAATTATGATTAGAAAAATATCATCCCTCAGTAAAATCTCAACCAAAATCTTCTTAACAAAATGTGACATCATACTGACTCCTCTTGTAACTAAAATAATTTTTTGTTTCCAAATTCGAATACCGAGGGAACAAGTCCCATTTCTTGTTGGAATTGCCGAAACGGTGGCCACATCTATACCAATTGTACCAAACCTTGGAATGTTTTTGGTATGGTTGTGGAACACTTGAAATTTATAAAAATAAGTGTCCATATTGTTATGTTCTGGAAAACTAACAAAGGAACGTTCATGTTCCTTCTTCATAAAATCCCCCACCATTACAAAAAATACTAATTATGTCTCTACTAACGTATCTTCAATAGAAGTTTCTATTCCGTTAACCAAAATGTGTTGTACAGCCCCACTTGAATGGTCAAATTGGTTAGAAACCGTTTATGCCTCTCATTATCCCAATTCTGCCTCTGTAAAGCTTAAAACTAAACCTTTTGATAATTGGTCACACTACCCATCTCTATTGCTTCTACGTCAATGCATTCTTAGACACCTGTTCTAACTCTTCTTTTTCATTAATTCTACAGGCATACACAACTAACAAAACAAAAAATTGGTTTTAAAATAACACCTAAAAAAACGACTATGATTATCGCTGATTCAATCCAAGTTAATGTAACTGAATCCGCTATATTAAAAATCCATGTAGAATCTCTTGAACGTGAAGTCACATTTTTAATCGTACCTCCCTTAGCTTATTCTTTCCTTCTGGGAGTTAATTTTTGTCATCTTCTTAACTTTTAACCTTTCTGGATTTCACGTAAAAAGCTAGCCTCACGAAAAACGATTGTGCTTCTTAGAGGATTGCAAATAAAATCTCTCTTACCAAACAACAAAACACCTTGCTAGAAAAAAGCATGAATAAATTTCGTGAATTATTTATATCCAAATTGGGATGTGTTACAACCGTATCTCATGAAATTTTAACTGCTTATACAAAACCATACAAACAATGTCAATATCCTTTATTGTCTGTGCTCTACAAAAACACTTACGTGCCAAAATTGATAAAAAAATCCAGTCTGGTGTTATTTCCCCAAGCTCGTTTCCTTGGAGTATTCACATTTTATTATTTGAAAAAAGATAAGAGAACGGTGTCGCTGTGATGGCTATACACTAAATTCTGTTACAATTCCTGATAACTATCCCTTACCAAGTACTGACTCCATTTTAAGTCACTTGCATAATGCTAAATGCACATCTGGATAGATCTAAAACAAGCTTTTTTATCAAATACCTTTGGAGTAATCCTCTCACCAAAAAGTGCCAAACACTTCAACTTATTATGAATATAAAACTGGGTAAAATTTTACACCAAGAGGGTGCTTTAGTTTATCTCGACAAGATTTTACTTATCTCTAATACTTTGAAGAACATATCGTAACTTTAAATGAAGTAGCTGATTGCTTAAATAATACTGGTTTTATAGTCAACTGGAAAAAATAAAACTTTTGTTGTTTCTCTTTCCTTTCTATGGTTTATTGTGAATGAAAATGAATTACAAGCTGACCCTGATAAAGTCAATGCTATCACTAATTTTAAAACGCATAAAAATGTCACTGAAATTAAACGTTTATTTGGAATAATATATTAATATTGTGTTGTTTTACTTAACTTATCTACCATAACTGCTCCAACATACAAAAAGCCTTTGACTAAATAAAAGTTTCAATTACCTCTGCCCCTATCCTAATTTCACCAAATTTTGACAAGAAATTTTACATTCAAACTGATGCTTCACTTACTGACTTAGGTGCCACTTTATTTCAAGAAAAAAGATTGTCCAGAACATCATATTGCCAGTTGTACTTTAACTACCGCTGAACAAAAATATCCTGCTACCAAACGAGAATTATTCAGAGTAACTTTCAGAATTAAAAAATTTAGGGGTTGTGTCAAAAGAACCCAGTTTAAAGTTATTAGCGATTGTGTTGCTCTTATCTGGTTAAATAATTTAAAGCAACTCACTGGACGCTTGTCCAGATGGAGTTTACGTATCTCACAATTCACTTTCACTGTTCGCCATAGACCCAGAAAATTATATTTCTTATCTTACAATCTGTCTCGTGATGTAGCTACTTTAAATCTTCCCAATTTAACTCCTAATACCTGGTATCCTAATAGGATGAAAAAGTTACCAAACATTCCAAAAACTACCCATCATTACATATTACAGAAGATATATAAATTTGTTACCTCTTCCTTACCAAAAGTTACAAATACACCTAAATGGAAATTAGCAATGCCTACCGCTAATAAACTTATAGTTTAAAAATGTTTCATGATGATCCTACCTCCACACATTTAAGTATTACAAAAACTATAGCAGAAATATCTGATTTTTGTTATTGCCCCAATTTAAAACAGTCTGTCGATATATTAAAAATTGTAAAATCTGTGATGCACAGAAGAGTTCGCATAAAGCCCGACCTGGTTTGATGGGTACGTTTAAAAAATATACTACCAATTTCAATTAATTTCTTTTGATTTATTAGGAACGATTCCTCGATCTAAAAAAGGTAACCAATACCTATTGGTAGTAACGGATTAGTTTTCCAAACATGTTTTTGTTTATCCTTTAGCAACAATGAAACTCTTAAAGCAACAAGTTTTTGTTATTTTTGGTGTATTTCAAATTATTCTTTGTGACAATGGTATACAATTCATATCAAACGCTTCAAACATTCATGAAACATTTTAAAATTCAGAAAATCTGGTTTAATGTCAGATATCATCCGCAAGTAAATCCAACAGAACGTGTCAATCATGCAATCTCTTTCTATGTTGAAGTGACCATACTAAATGAGACGAAAGTATATTTAAAATTGCATAAGCATTCGGTGCCTCTAAACATGAAGCGACCATATTTTCACCTTCATTTTTAGTTGTCGGCTGTTCCTGATAATATCGATGTAATTGAATTTGATGAAAAAATACGTTGGGACAAAGACCAACAGCTATTACCTTCTATCTTTACCCAAGTTAGAAAAAATTTATCATAGCTTATAAAAAAAAACATTACAATCTTCATAAAACATATATTTCCTTTGCCTTGGGTGAACAAGTATGCAAAAAAAATTATGTTTTGTCTGATACTACTAAAACCTTTTTTAACTACGCTAGCTCTTAAATTCATATTATGTGCCATTTCTCGCATAATTTCTCTACTGATTTATGAACTATAAGACAAACCTCAAGGACGTTGGCATATTAAAACAACACCAATTTCCGCTGCCCCTAATGAGTAGTACTTTCTTACGTTTATGTTCATACTTTCGCCTAAATACATTTTCCCTTTTCTATTTTTATTTCGACCAAGTTTTTCTTCTTTTGACGTTATCACCCCTACACGAATGTATCTTATGATTGAACTTCCATATAATTTACTTTTACACAAATTCATTTTATAACCTTTGACTTATCCTATCATACATTTAAATGGCTATTACCCTTGAACATGTAAGCGTTTCAAAACTCGTAATGTCATATATAATTTTTTTTTAGTTTTAAAAAGATAGAACTATCATTTCTAATTATAAAATTTTTTCCTATTGGTCATTACATGCAAATAATTCTATTTTCTTTTAAATTTTCATCTTCTATTTTGTTATTATTCCACAACCTAATACAGTCGTTTATATAACCCAGCAAATCATTATGACATACTAGCTGATGTTGGTTTGATGATTTACCCTTGGGATGCCCATAGGATCGCAACCTATGTCATTCCCATTTTATCTGCTCTCTTGTGCTGTTCATATGAACAAGTACCGCTTCACAAAACTTCTCCTTTTGGAAGGCATAAGTAAAGCCCCTTTTCCAGGTTCCTACAAGATCACTCCACTCCCTCGGAAGTGCTTTTTTCCCTTATTATATTTGTAGGAACAAAGGTGTGCCTTGATAAATATAAGGCCTCCAAACCAAAAATTAATTTTTACGTTATCTTTAAATTTTTTTTAAGACATCTTATCTTAATTTTTAGGTTAAACTATTAATGTTTATAGTTTATCTTTCTCCTTGATAATATTTTAAAGATTTTATCTTAATTAATTAATATTTCAAACCACAAAGGGTTTGCTATTTAGTTTTCTTTTTGAAGTTATCTTGGAGATTTTGTTGTTTAATTAATATAAGACTATAAATGGTTAGCTATCTTTTCCTGAAAACATCTGAAATTTTACCTCATCTGGTTAACGTTTCGGACCACAAAAAGTTTGTTACCTATCTTCCTCATCAAACTGTGTTCAAGATTTTATCATATCTATGTTACGGTTACAATTTCTATTAAATTGTATACTCAGTTTTAATAATTTAAATTGGTCTTGTACTGTTCATGGATTAATTTTGTTTATTAATTTGTTGTTGTACACTTATATATTTGCATTTGAAGTTTTAAAATGTATTTTATCATTTGGAATTTTGATATCACTTTTCAAACTTATTGTATTATGATTAGTTTTTTAATCGGTCAAAGATTGATAGTTTGTATATTACCAGTTCTTTAATACTTGAAGGTCAAAAATACAGATTTGTATTTAACAGGCTTGACATACATTTGATTTTCAATATTCCATTTCATTCTTAAAATAAACTTAAGAGTTTGAGTTTTAGTGTTTTAATTTGGAATATATACAAGGCTTGTTATATTGAAACCCATCTTTGGTCAGGTTAGCCTTGGAAACAATTGTAATCGCTCAACTGACGTTTTGTAACGTTAGTGGTGTTTGTAAACTTCCCACTGGTCAGTTTCTCTCGTATATATTTGACAGCGATTTTAAGTATTGTGACTTTAAAATGACGTTTGTTGTTAACAATCCAACCAAATGTGATCAGCGTCCGGTCATTCGATTTCTGTGTGCTGAAGGTTTGCAAGCATTGGAAATTCATGCACGCATGCAAGCAGTGTATGAAAACGCATGTTTTGCGTATCCAACTGTCAAGGAATGGTGTCGAAAATTTAAGAATTGACGCAAAGGGACGAATGATAAGCCGCGACCAGATGCAATGTGTACTGCATCAACAGACAGGAATATGACATGTATAAAAGGCCTGATTAGAGAAAATCGTCGAGTTTCAATCAGAATAATTTCAGAAAATGTTGATGTGAGTATCGAATCTGTTCATAGCATCGTACACAAACTAGGCTACAGCAAAGTTTGTGCGCAATGGGTTCCTCGCTTTTTGTCTGACCAAAAAAGCTTGCAAATAGGCTTATCTTTGCAATACCTCATGGAATACAGACAAAATGGTAACGATTTTCACTCGTCAATAATTGCTGGCAACGAATCTTGGTGTCATTATTTGAACCATCCAGTAAGCTGTCATCGATGCAATGGAAACACGCAAATTCTCCGCCACCAAAAAAGTTTAAAGTTCAACCTTCTGCCGGTAAGGTCATGTTGACATTTTTTTTTTCAACCATGAAGGACCCTTGTTGATAGAATTTACAGAACCTCGGGTGCATATCAACGCAAATCTGTATAATGAAACTTTGAACAAGCTCCATCAAGCAATAAGACGAAAACGTCCAGGGAAGTTTTCACAAGGTGTCATTCTGCTTCACGACAATGCTCGACCTCATGTTGCTAACGTAATGAAAGAAAATCTACAGTGAAAGAAATGGAGTATATTAAAGCATCCACCCTATAGTCCCAATTTATCGCCTTGCAATTTTCACATCTTTGGGCCACTGAAAAAAGTGTTAAAAGGTAACTGTTTTCAGTCGGACAAAGAAGTACAAAACGCGTGAAAAAATTCTTCGAGCAGCAGCCACAAGATTTCTTTAGGCAGGGTATACATAGGTTGACAAAACAATGGAATATGTGCCTTAATCGTAGTGGTAATTATTGTAAATTTAGTTGTCAATAAATTTTTCCTGAACCAAAGATGGGTTTCAATTGAACAAACCTCATACATATCTGTATTTATGAATCGATATTTTAGATAAAGTGTCTACAAATCTTTTGTTATAATGAAGTTTAATAGTTGTTAAGCGCATTCACAAATGCTTTATTAATATCAATCCTAATTTCTACCTTCACCTGTTTTTCTTGTAAAATGGGCAGTTGTAACCAAACTTTGAAACTGATCACACATGTCCGCCGACTTGGCTCGTATGATCAACCAGCCAGTAACTTAATATTAATAGTGGTTTGATGCGGTAATGTCATTTTGTTTAATAAACAATTTAAGGAAGTGAAGGACAGCCCTATGTGTAATGGTATAATTGGAATACAGTTCACTCAGACAAGTAATGATGGAAAATGTAAGTGATCTTTATATACAAATTAATTAGTATGAAACACCTATTGACCCATCCATAATTGGTCCTCCGTTCCAGAATGTTATTAACCTTTCACGCTTCCTTAATTAATTACTTTGGTGCTAATACCGCTTGGCAAAATCGTAAACAATTACAAACATTATTGGTTTAAATTGTGGCATTGCACAATTTAAAATTGCGCGTGTAATCTCTTGGTTGGTAAGTACATGCATGGTTTTAATAACAAATAATTACTACAAATATAACTCAAATATTTTCAAACATATCAGTGTTGTTAGGGATCACTCTACCCTTGGTTTTTTAACTTTGAAACACAGGCAAGCAACAAGCATGCTAATCACTTTCGTTACGTATATAAATCTGGAATTTCCGTAAATGTTATACGAGTTTCTTTTAAAGGTCGTGTTTAAAACTTTGTTCTCTGGTTACAAAACAGAAAGTGATTTTGATTATATTAAAATTTATACTGGTTTACAGTATTGTGTAAATATTGCATTAAGGTTAAGTTCTGAATTATTGAAAACATACAAAGTGTTTTATTTGGTTGGGTTGTGAAATATTTACAACAAACTTTGCAATTTTATTTACATCTTATTGGCATATACATTATTAATTAAATTACATAATGGCAAGGAAAGTTTCTGTTGAGCGATTTTTGGTTGACACTCAAGAAATTTCCTCAGAAATAGCGGATTTGTTGGTAGAAATTTCAGCGCTGGAAGCTATTAATTCGAATGTTATATTGGCAAAAAATATAGTTTAATTTGGTTTAGATTTAAAAGCTGAGCTGGATTCAATGTATCATAAATGCTCGGCAAAGAAAGAAAATATTTACAAAATTAGGTTTATCAGGGCTGCAATTAATAAAAATGTAATTGAAATTTAATACAAATCAGCTTCTTTGGAGGATGCAGTAAGTAAAATCAGTGCATTAGCTTCTGATATCAAACCAATTCCATCCACTGGCATTAATTGTTCGTCTAATTTAAGATTATCAACAATTTCAATTGGTAAATTTTCAGGTTATATTTCAGACTGAAATTCGTTTAATAGTCTTTACAAAAAATCTGGTTTATGATAACGTTAATTTAACAAACCTGGAAAAATTTATTGTACTCTTCGATGGCTTAGACGTAGGTTCTAACAATTTAATTCGTCATCTTCCTGTGGTTGGTGAAAGCTTAGAGATTGCTTATTCAATTTTGAACAAAGGATATGAATGCAAACGTTTATTGATTAATTCATTTTTGGTAGCCTTCAAGAACATTCCTAAGGCTAAAGCAAGTGCTCACAAAGAGTTACGAGAGATGGTTAATTGTTTTGTCGAAAATGTGGTTGGCTTACAGCAGTTAAAGGTTGACTTATTGAATGTCATTCTTTTCAATATGTTTTCTAAAAAATTGGATTCAGAGTTACCGAAATATTTGAATTGGAAAATACTGAAGAAATTCCCACTTATGAACAATTAAGGTTATTTGCGGAAAAACATTGTAAGGCGTTAGAAGTGAGCAATCTGATGATATTGGACAAACAGTCCAAGCCAAACAAGGCAACAAATGTCGGGAGACAATCTCCTACATATTCAAAATTTAATTCACACACTTCATTGGTAACAACCTCATCTAGTAAAAAATGTTTGCTATGTGACAATAATCATAATTTATATCACTGACAGACATTTTTAAGTAAGACGCCTCAAGACCATTATAATTTAGTAAAACATAAGCAATTATGCATCAATTGTTTAGTGGGGTCGCATCAAGCGGCAAAATGCTTTTCAAAATCATTCTGTAACAAGTGCAACAGCCTCATAATACATTATTACATTTTGAAAGACAGTCAACAATGGAGCAAAATAAACGTAATGTGGTCGATCAGTCGAAACAAGTGGTTAATTTGAAACCTTTGATAGAGTGCACCAGCACTTCAAGTACAAGCAGTTTATTCACATTAAGATGCTCAAATACAATTACATTGTTAGCAACAGCTAATATTTCAATTCGCGATGGTAATGGTAAGGTTCAAACAGAAAGAGCCTTGTTAGACAATGACAGCATGGAAAGTTTCATGACTGAAAGTTGTAGTCAACGACTTGGGCTACAAAAGACTCAAGTAATGGCAAACGTAGAAGGCTTAGGTCTTGCATCTTCACAAATTTCAGGTGCATCGACTGGTAAAATCAAACATTGTGGACAAACTTATTCTCAATACGAAGTTGGAGCTTTTATACTACTAGATATTTGTGGAAAATTGCCTACTAAGCAATTGTTTAGAAAAGAATGGCCGCATATAAATAATTTGAAATTGGCGGATCCTAGCTTAGATGTGCCAGGAAATATTGATTTACTTTTAAGTGCAGATGTTTTTGCACATTGTTAGGTGAAATTTGCACAGATGCATCGCACGAACCTGTCGCAATTAAATCTACTTTTGGTTGGATTTTGACAAGTAAAGTTGAATCAACTGTTACCTCATACACATCATTGTGTGCAATCATAGACCCCTTGGATGTTAGTCTCAGTAGGTTTTGGCAGCTGGAAGGCATTCCAGAAAGTAACAAGTTATCTCCGACAGAAGATGCTCGTGAACAATGTTTTGTAAATACTTACACAAGAGACAATACTGGTAGATTTATAGTATCTCTGCTGTTCTTAGGTTCTGAACCAATATTTGTGGATTCCTTAGGGGTTGCTCTTAAAAGATTTTTAGCATTGGAACGTTGGTTACAAACCGATCCTCAAATGTTTTTGGGATATAAGCAATTTATGCAAGATTATTTGATAAGTGGTCACATGACTCAACTTTCAAGAAATTCTGATTCATCTGGTGGATATTATATTCCTCATCATGCTGTGTTAAAACCCGATATCCCAACTACAAAGTTGCACATTGTATTTGATGCTTCAGCAGTGGTACCTGTTGGTGGTGCTTTGAATGATCATTTATTGGCTGGCCCTCCTTTGCAAAAGGACATTTTGGAATTGCTTTTACATTTTCGTCTTCATACTGTTGTGCTTACTTCAGATATTAAGCAAATGTATCGTCAAATTTTGGTGACACCAGCATATTGTAATTTTCAAAAAATTTTGTGGAGGTTTAATCTTATTCAACCTATTATGCATTATCATTTGAACATGGTGACATACGATCTCAAATCAGCAGCATACTTGGCCTTGCAAGTTATACAAGAACTTACAAGCATTGAATCCGTGCATTACCCATTTGTAACAAATGCTTTGGCTGCTGATACATATGTTGATGATTTGGTGACAGGTTGTGGTTCTGTGGAAGGAGCAAAGCGATTAATTTTCGAGTAGGATAAAATTTGTAATTCTGGTGGGTTTGTCTTGAGTGGAAAAACAACTTTCCGGTGGTTGTAAAGAACTTACCAAATTCTTTACGTTGTCAAGGAACATTGTAACAATTTTATTTTCGAATTCATAATTCGCTTCATTTAAGGTACGACAATAGTTAAATACCTTTATTAAGTAAAGTCATAATACATTTTACAATTATAATATTACATTGTAACAGCATCTTGACTCGTTAGTCTAGTTGTTTTGGATGGCGGTGTATTTCACACCCAGTCGCAAGCGCGTAGAGAGGAATGACAACCCCCCCTTTGGGATCCTCCCATCGTACAAGAGCACGAGATAGGCACTCGGCCATAAGTAAAAGAGGCAGCAGCATGTTTAAGAGAACAATGGCCAGTGACCTGCGGGTCGGTTTGATTAAGTGAAACATTTTCTGAATAACGGTTGGTAATGTATACTCGTTATTATAGTATGTAATTTGAAAATTTGTTTAGCGCAAACCAAGATTAGACGACGAAACACTACAACACTTAGGCGATGAGAAGTTAAACAATAATAACTTAGAACTGTGAATCAACGTTAAGAAACCACTTCAATTTGACACATGCTTTTAGAGGATGGAAAGCAGATCTAATAAACAGGAAATCGTTTGTTGGTCCGAGCCAAGATACTACTTTGTTAGGATGTAAGCAGTTAATTCCGCATGACGATGCACATCCTATTTCAGCCTATGAAAGCAGTTTTGTTTGGTTCGTAGTAATTTTAAGAAATTCAATTGTGTTCCACTCAGGAAACACGCTATTTTATTTTGATACGTATAAATACGATTTTGTTATTCACTTTATCTGTTGCTAAGCTGGATTTCCCAGCGCCAAACTTAAAATTCACTGTTTATTTTGTCAGAACAACACGTTGCTTCACTATAAAATAACATGTGTAATTACGTCATTTGTTTGTTTGAGATATACTGCTGACACTTGTATTTATGAAAGCAGATGCTTAGTATTTTATTACTACCAACTTTGAAAACGAGAATATCTTTATGAACATTTTCATTTTAAACTGAAATTAGCACATGTAACTTAACGAGAATATTTTGTATTTTAATTTTGACAATGTAATAGACCTAATCAGATCTGAATGGGTTAAAACCATTAATGTAACAAATTACACTTTGTTGTAATATTCTTGATCTAGAAACAGATTGATAAACCTTATCTTAAATTTCCAAACTACTACAAGTAATTATTTAATTTTGTTGCATTCAATTTTATTTAAAGTTAAAGGAATTCTTTCTAGTAAATTATTAACCTAAGTTTAAAGTCTTTTATTTTGATCAAGTGTGATCAAACCTAGCAACCCAAAAAGGCAATAAGAGTTGAATTTTGATGCCACCCTTATGTAGAAAATATTCTTTTATTTTTTAGGCATATTTGAGGGACACAAACAGTGTTCCCATTTTCTATGTTGACTTAATTATTATTCTTTCTTACAGGAACAGCGTCTTATTCTGTTAAGACAGGTTTTGTCACCGAAGGCGATCTTTTTCTTTGGGTCTCCACGTCCGCCCTTAGAAATATGCTATGCTTTTAACATGAATCAATCTGGACTTGGTGGCGCCTATTTGTTTTAGTTTGAGTGTGACCCCCAACAGATTTCGACTTACCCCCATTGCTCATAGCTCTACCCAAGGAATAGACCCTAGTTACGTCGGAAGACTTCGTTTTACTGACACCAAATGTGGGGCTGGTGTTTTAGTAGTTCTAGTAAGTTTGTTTCACTAGCACACTCGTGGGTTTAGTGCTTCAGAAGTAAAACCGTTTCACTAGCGCCCATGCGTGAGGCTAGCGGAGCCAATTAGAGAGAAAAAATAGTTACACTGGCGCTCAACGTGTGAGGCGTCGAAATTTGTCCGCTCAACGTTTGGGGTTCAAAATTTGTTTATCCAAAATTTAATTTGCTTCGAAATTTGTTAGTTCAAAATCTATTTTGCATTGGAATTTGGTTGTTCAAAAATAGTTTTGCATCGAGATTTGTTTGCTCAACGTTTATGTGATAATTAGGTTTGGTTATTTAAAAGATTGGTTGTAACGATAACCCCGTTCAGTCAATTAATTAACTTAGTTAAATTTATTTTGGCTTTCATTCTGTTTTGACCCAATATAATTTTTTGTTATTGTTTTGGCAAAATTACTTTACCAAAACACCTTTTGACTTTTACCTTTAGTTGCCCGAATTTGTTTTGACAATTTTTGTAAGGTTCAGATCATTTGGATTTAGCGGTCTGATTCCATTAGGCTTGAGTGATCATGTCGGAAAAATTCCAAATTGTTTGTCTACTTAAAGAAGAATTGGAGTATGAACTGAAAATCAGAGGAGTGGTGAGTGAGAGACCAGTCTTGGAGAAAAGGAAAATTTTAGGAAGATTGTTAGCTAAAGAGATAGATAAGCCTGGTTGTTTGATTGATCTTTCGTGTTATGAAGTAGATTTTGCAACGGAAAGTAAAGAGATTTCAGTTTCAGTCGAGTCAGTTCGAAATGTTTTGTCCGAATTTGAAGGTGACTCATCAGACTCAATTTTTAGGAGAGCTTGTTCAAGGTTAAACCACCTTTCTGGGCGAGTTAAGCGCATGAAAATTCCTTCAATAAATTCCGAGGAAGCAATTAAGCTCAGAAATGAGACAGTAGCAACAATACTAACCCTTGAAGCTAAGTTATATGATAAAACCAATAAAAGTACAGAGTCTACCTATGTGGACCGGTCTGTTGTAGTATCTCCTTCAGTTGCTAGTGCACCTATTCATTCGATTTCGTATGTAACGCCTTCCATACCTATAGGTTCATGGCCTGTAAAATTCTCAGGTGATCCCAAACAACTATATTCATTTTTAGATAGAGTTAGTGATTTAGCACAATCTCGTAAGGTACCCGAAGCTGATTTATTTGGATCAGCATGTGAACTTTTTGTGGGTGACGCTTTAGTTTGGTTTAGAACAGTGAAAAATTCATTGAGAGACTGGAACTCTTTGATAGAACGCTTAAGGGAAGATTTTCTACCCGGTTTTTCAGATGATGACGTTTGGGAAAAGATCAGAAATCGTCGTCAAGGTAAAGACGAAAGGATTATTTTATTTGTCGCGCATATGCAAACTCTGTTTAGTAGACTGACTCACGAGCCAGCAGAAGTTACTAAAGTTAAGATGATAAGAAGAAATTTGATTCCTGAGTATATTTCAGCACTTGCGTTGTCGGACATTCAAAATGTGTCTACCTTAGTAAATTTGTGTAAAAGGTTAGAAGAAGCTTCTTTGATGAAACTAAACTTGGTTTCTGCATCTTCTAGTAAGCCTAACAAGATTTGTTATCCTTCTAAGCATCCATTTGAGAACAAACATCCGGTGGTGAGTGAAAAAATTTGTGCTGTTAAGAGTAGGGTGTTTCAAAATAAAGTAATTAATCCTCAAGTAACAGTAGCGGATAAGAGTTCTTTGGAGTCCTCAGTTTGTAATTCTTTTAGTCTCGATAAGAGAAATAATTTTGTTTGTTGGAATTGCTCCCGTAGTGGACATTGGTTTAATGAAAAATTTCTTGTATTATTATCCCGTTCTCATCGCCTAACAGAATTGGTTATATTGGACTGTCATCAGACACATTTACATTCCGGTTTAGAAACTACGCAATTTTTGGTAACACAAAATTTTTTGATTTTAAGTGCAAAAAGGGCAATACGGCAATATTTACAAAGATGCAGACGCTGCTTTCGAGTTAATCTTATTGCTTATTGTACTCCCATGGGTGACTTGCCCTCAGCTAGGGTAACTTCTGGGATACCCTTTCTTCATACGGGTATGGATTTTGGTGACCCCCTTTCTATGACAATGAATCGAGTGCATGGTTCAAGATCTTTAAAGGCAAATATATGCTTGTTTGTGTGTTGCAGCACAAAAGCAATCCATTTGGAATTGGTGTCAAATCTTTCAAAAAATGCATTTATTGGTGCCTTGCACAGATTTATCGTTCGTCGTGGAAGATGCATCAAGTTATACAGCAACTGTAGTACTAATTTTACTGGTGCTTTGGCAGAATTGGCAAAACTTATAGAAGTATCAGCAGTCTCTGAAGGAATTGAATTTGTTGTCAATCCCCATGCCTCACCTCATTTCGGAGGTTTGTGGAAGGCAGGCATAAAATCAGTTAAAGCGCATTTGAAAAAGGCTATTAGTGATCAGATTCTTTCTTACGAAGAACTGAATACTGTTTGGTACAAATTGAGGCAATTCTCAATTCGAGACCTTTGTGCCCTTTAACTAATAATCCAGATGATTTTTCTTATTTGACTCCTAGTCATTGTCTTGGTTTGGAGTCTGAGTCAGTCATTCCTGGTCCATGCATCATGGACTTAAAATTGTCAATGTTGGATCATTGGCAACTAGTACAAAGGATACAACAATCCTTTTGGCATCATTGGCGTATAGATTATTTAAGTACGTTGCAGCAGAAAATGAAGTGGTTATCCACTCCATGTGAATTAAAATTGGAACTATGGTTTTAATAAAAGCAGATAACATACCTCTATTATAATGGCGTTTAGATAAAGTGAATCCTTTATACATTGGATCTGATCAAACAATTCGTGTAGCAAACGCTAAAACTATGCATAGTATGTTAAAGAGACCTTTGGTTAAATTGTGTACTCTCCCAATAGGGAGGTATCGCAATAATTTTTAATTGGTATTAATTTTTTGTTTCTTATTGTAAATAGTACAATCAATTTAGAAAATAAGTTTTTCATTCTTATTTTGGTGAGCGGTATGTTAAGCGCATTTACAAATGCCTTATTAATATCAATCCTAATTTTTACCTTCACCTGTTTTCCTTGTAAAATGGGCAGTTGTAACCAAACTTTGGAACTGATCGCACGTGTCTGCCGACTTGCTCGTATGGTCAACCAGCCAGTAACTTAACATTAATAGTGGTTTGATGCGGTAGTGTCATTTGTTTTGTAAACAATTTAAGCAAGTGGAGGGCAGCCCTGTGTGTAATGGTATAATTGGAATACAGTTCACTCAGACAAGCAATGGTGGAAAATGTAGTGATTTTTATACACAAATTAATTAATATAAAACACCCATTGACCCGTCCAAATATGAAAATTGTTAAATACAGTTATTTGATTTTGTAATATACAATGAAAATGGAAATTTCTTTGATACAACTCTATTTAGAAATTAAATAATTAAATTGGAGATGCACTTTGAAAACTGATGTTTCTAAATGGAGATTTTATGCATGATTTTGTAAACTAGAATTTGATGTCAATTAAAAAATAGAAGCAGAAGATATTTAATACTGCTGATTACAAATTGGAAAAGTGCTTCGTAAATTTTTTCAGGTATAATTTCTTAAAATATTGTTTGTAACTGATATTTGAGTATTTGTCATTTAAATTTAAGCTAGAATAAGTCCTAATGATATATTTTTTTGTAAGGATATTTACCAGGAAAGTTTATGATCAGAGTTCGAAATTTATTTATAGACTATCTGTCAAGCATTTTTTGACCAAAACAAACCTTACAAGCGTAAGAATAAAAAAGCCAGGTAAACTATCCATAAGAACAGAGATTCTAGTTGTGTAAATTTAAAGCTAAATAGGGTAAGAAAATTTTGACAATTAAGTAACTAGATACTTGTTAGAAATAATTTGATGTTTGAAAGAAACTACGCTGTAATTTTTCTATATGATTTTGTATGAGAGAAAATATTTTAGACTGTATAAATGCTTTGTGCTATTGCTGTGTTTGATTTCATTTTATAAATTACATTATTTTCGCTGAGCTAGCCAGACAACAAAAAGTTAGAAAGGAAGGTAAGTCAACAATTTCATATTTTACAATTTACTGAATCTGCATCACTGCACTCTTCTGGCAGCGCATCAAATGTGAAGCATCGTCATAGCATCCTTTTAGTGGCGCTCCAACGTGCGGCGTTGTCACAGCATTCTTCTAGCGGCACATTAACGCCGGCAGTTGTAACAGCAATATATATTATGTATATTAATGTGGTAAGCTCCGCGAGTTATGTATCCCCAATTTACCTATATATTAAATAATAGAATCTAATAGGAATTATTAGAAATTGTTAAAAAATCATAAGTTAATTGCAACAATGTATTACACGGATAAACCAGACAGGTTATTAACAGTTCATGAGAACGGATATGCAACTTTGTATCCGAGACGATAGTGATACTGCAAGTGGCAGGTCACAGATGGTTAAGATATTGCAATTACCTAAAAATAAGATTGAAACAATGTAACAAAGTGTAGAATTAAAAGTAAAGCAGACATGAGATCTGCAAGTTCCCACAGCCATGTGAGGGGGAAGGACATTATAAAAAGCCCTGCAGTCAGTCAAAGTATTCAGCTTTAGCATTGTAGTTTGCTTAGGCGACTCACAATATTAGTTCAATTAATTAATTTATTTTGATTTAAAGTTAAAATCAGTTTGTCAAAATTCCACATTAATTTCTGTATTAATTAAAAATAAATTTGTTATGTTTTGGAAACGTTTTTTAAAAACGCAGCTCCCAAGGCCCGAACCTTAACTCGCGTTGGGCGCCACTAAAAAAGTGATGCGGTAAGCCTCACGTTGAGAGTCACTAAAAGAGTGCTGTGACAATGCTTCACATTTGATGCGCTGCCAGAAGAGTGCTGTGATACAGATTCAGCAAATTGTAAAATATGAAATTGTTGACTTACTTTCCTTTCTAACTTTGCCTGGCTAGCTCAACTGAAATGTTGGAGTTTTCAAAAATGAAATCAAACAGCAATATTACAAAGCATTTATACAGTATAAAATATTTTCTTTCACACAAGAGCATATAGAACATTTACAACATCGTTTCTTTCAAACATAAAAATATTTCCAACAAATACTTATTTACTTAACTACAAAAATATTCCTTACCTTATCTTAAATTTAAAGAACTAAATTTCTTTTCCTATGGATATTTTACCTGTGTCCATTACCACGCTTGTAAGGTTTGTTTGGCCAAAAAATCCTTGACAGATAATCTATTAAAAGGTCAGAGTGTTTCGAACTCTGATCACAAACTTTCCTGGTAAAGATCCTTTCCAAAATAAAATGATTAAAATTTATTCTATCTTAACTAAATGACAAAATTCATATATCAGTTACAAAAAAATTATACTTGCAAAAATACACAAAGCGCTTTTTATCCAACTCATAATTAAATACCTTCTTATTTTAAATTGACGTCCAAATCCGCTTACAAGAAACAGCAGTTACAAATTTTCATATTTGCTTATACCTTCCTTTCAATTATTTAATAAAGAATTTTAAGGTAGCGTTATATTGAAGGATTTCCCTCTTCATTGTATATAATTAAATCTAATAATTTCCATTTTTATGCA
This sequence comes from Platerodrilus igneus, assembly GCA_036346225.1. Lineage (NCBI taxonomy): Eukaryota > Metazoa > Arthropoda > Insecta > Coleoptera > Lycidae > Platerodrilus > Platerodrilus igneus. Next base: position 726,808 of record JARFIW010000803.1, read on the forward strand.
GGTTACATTTAAAACATCATTTATTTATTAATTGTAACATCGTAATTATTAAATTACAATATGCTTACTGCATACTTCAAATATCATCTTCCCAAAGCAACAACTCGCGACAAAATCGAAATAACATTTCGCGATCGAATTTATGAATGATTTTATTTAATAAACGCTTCCTTATATATACAAAAGAATATATTTCTAGAATGTAGTGCTATTTCCGCGATTCCATTTCCAATAATATATGTCGATCTTACGTAATTTCTGGGAATCCTTATTAATGTTCAAAATGCCAAGTTTTATTACCTCGTAATCTCGTTCCACTTATTAGTGACGTGCAGGGTCCATCCTACTCTAACACATACGGTCATTGTGGCGTTGCATACTAATGCGAAAAATAATCAATTTTTCAGTTATTTTATGGATTTTATGAGTTTGTTCAATGTTCGATCCGCTTCTTAAAAGAAACGTTTCTTTATTATTATAGATGAAACCATACCAACAACATGGCTTATATGAACAGCTGTTGTTCTGGTAGCAAGTAAGATAGAAACTATGTTAATCCATCTGCATCCAAGTTGTCAATCAAAAACTGATACATCCTCCATTTCGAAATATCATATAATTATACAGTTATTGTATTCAGGTAATCTATAAATTGCTGAATATCAAGGATCGTCCATAGAAATAATTACAAACAAAAGATTGTAATTTATATTGTAGAATAATTGTTGTGCTATAATATTTAAAATTAATTAGCTATATTTTAATGCTGATAGATTTCACAAACCATATTTTCCAGTTTACAACACCATTACCGAGGACTCTAACACAAATATATGAAGGGACTATGCAGAGGTCGCATTTCAACTTATTAATTCTGATAGACATGTTTATGGGAAAGTCATGTATCTGGGCTACGAGCGCTAAATAAGGCATGTGCAGGTTGATTGTACCAGAAATAACTAGTTACCAATACATGTATTATAGTTAAACAACATTTTCTCTTTTAAGAAATAATTTTGAAAGCAACTTTTTAATGCTTTTACAATTTTAAAGAAAATGATTAACCAATGTTAATTTGGAACATTTGGATATGCAAACAAAATTTGTTTTCAAACATTAAATTCTAATGCAAGCTATATACATGGTAATATACCAATAATTATTAAATTTAATGTTTTCTAAATTGTATAATTGCATTAATAAAATAAAAATGCTTCAATGTTCGCACACACAGACACACAAATATGCGCACATGAGGGCATGCTCGCACATGAGCGCATGCGCACCCCCATGCTACTAACCTGTTTTGCTTCTTGACCATTGTGTATTTTAACAACACTCATTGCAGAAGTGGAAGGTTGTACAGTACCTCCAGCAGTAGACAATGTTGGATGTTTTGGAACTGTCTGCACCGCTGAACCGTGATCTGCTTCCACATTCACAACTTGTACTTTACAAGTTCGTTTCAATTTGAAATTCAGTCGTCTTTTTACTTTAACATTCTATAATTCACAAAAAACTTTAGGGTAATACAGTTGTTCAGAAAATTTAACAAAACACAGTCACATGCACATGGATGCACACATGCATGAGCATGTGCATGCATGCACCCATGTACCCATGCATACATGTGCATATGTGCATGTTTGCATACATGCACACACATACACACATGCACACATATGCAGGCACATGCCCCACCTCCATGTGCACACCTGTGCACGCACATGCATGCATACATGCGTGCACACACACACACATCCATGCACATGCCATTAACCTGTTGTTTTTCTTCTTGACCATGTTTGTGTATTTTAACAACACCCATTGCAGAAGTGGAAGGTTGTACAGTATCTCCAGCAGTAGACAACAATTGGTGTTTTGATACTGTCTGCCCTGCTGAACCAGGATCTGCTTCCAGATTTAACACTTCTGTTTTACAATTTCGCTTCAATTTGAAATTCAGTCGCCTTTTTTCTTTAACATTCTGTAATTCACAAAAATCCTTTGGGTAATACAGTTGTTTAGAAAATTTATAAAAACACACAACACGCACATGCACATAAATGCACACATGCATGCACATGTGCATGCATATGCATGCACCCATGTATAGTGCCAGATGCAAACATAGAACTTAAGAGGTGTGTTCTTGGTGTTGCTGCATGTTAAGAACACTCAAAGTAGGAAGCTTTTAATTGTCAAATTGAAATATTTGTAAGGTTAGGTTATTAATATTCAACATTAATGGTATTCGTGTATTATTTAATCGTTAATAATTTTAGAAGATTTAATTAACAATGACATGACATAAAACACACCATGGAATTTTAAATTTGCTAAAAAATGCTTTGTTCCCGCAGTGTACTTTGAAACAAATTGCTTTCTGATTGGTTCCATATGTTCTTGTCAAATTTTAGTTCACATATTTTTCGGGTCCTATGTTTGCTTGGTGGCACTGTATACATGTGCATACGTGCATGTTAGCATACATACACACATACACATGCACACACATGCATGCACATGAGCACGCCACCACATCCACATGCACACATGTGCACACATGCAAAGACATGCATGCACACATGTACCCACCCACACAATATATATTATATATATATACACAAACATGCACAAATGCATGCATGTGCGCATGCATGCACATATGCATGCACACGTACATACACACACATGCTACTAACCTGATGTGTTTCTTCTTGACCATTTTTGTGTATTTTAACAAAACCCATTGCAGAAGTGGAAGGTTGTACAGTACCTCCAGCAGTAGACAACAATTGTTGTTTTGGTGCTGTCTGCCCTGCTGAACCAGGATCTGCTTCCACATTTAATATTTGTGCTTTAGAAGTGCGTTTCAATTTGAAATTCAGTTGTCTTTTTACTTTAACATTCTATAATTCACAAAAATTTTTAGGGTTATACAATTCAGAAAATTTATAAAAACACACAACACACACTTGCACACATGCGTGTGCATATGCATGCACCCATGTACCCATGTATCATATGCAAACATGCATGTTTGCATACATGCACACACATACTCACATGCACACATGTGCACATGCATGCATGCCCCACCATCATGGGTGCACATGTGTGCATACACACATGCGCATGTACACCTACACACATGCATGCACATACGTGTGCACACACACATACAGATATATACACACATACATGCACACACACAAACATGCACAAATGCATGCATGCACATCACATGCATGCACACACACCCTCATAGATGTTACTAACCTGTTGTTTTTCTTCTTGACCATGTTTGTGTATATTAACAACACCCATTGCAGAAGCGGAAGGTTGTACAGTATCTCCAGCAGTAGACAACAATTGGTGTTTTGGTACTGTCTGCCCTGCTAAACCGGGATCTGCTTCTAGATTTAATACTTGTGTTTTACAAGTTCGTTTCAATTTGAAATTCAGTGGTCTTTTTTCTTTAACGTTCTATAATTCACAAACATCTTTAAGGTAATACAGTTGTTCAGAAAATTTATAAAAACACAATACACTCATGCACATGGATGCACACATGAATGCACATGTGCATATAAATGCACACACCCATGTATCCATGCATATATGTGCATATGTGCATGTATGCATACATGTGCATATGTGCATGTATGCATACATGCATGCACACACACACACACAAATATGCATGTGCTTGCACAAGTGCATGTGTACACACATTTGCACATGCATGTGCTAATGCTTGCACCCCATCATCTCCCTCTGCATGCATGAATACATGCACACACTCCCATGTGTGCAAACATGCATAAATCCGTACATGTCCATGCACTCGTGCATGAATGCATGCACATGCACACACACACATGCATGTATGCATGTACCCACACACACACACACACGATACTAACCTGTTGTTTTTCTTCTTGACTATTTCTGTGTATTTTAATAACACTCATTGCAGAAGTAGAAGGTTGTACAATACCTCCAGCAGTAGACAACATTGGGTGTTTTGTAACTGTCTGCCCTGTTGAACCGGGATCTGCTTCCACTTGTACTTCACAAGTTCGCTCCAATTTGCAAGTCAGTTGTCTTTGTACTCTAACATTCTACAATTCACAAAAATATTTAGGGTAATACAGTTGTTCAGAAAATTTATAAAAACACAATACACTCATGCACATGGATGCACACATGAATGCACATGTGCATATAAATGCACACACCCATGTATCCATGCATATATGTGCATATGTGCATGTATGCATACATGCACGCACACACACACACAAATATGCATGTGCTTGCACAAGTGCATGTGTACACACATTTGCACATGCATGTGCTAATGCTTGCACCCCCTCATCTCCCTCCGCATGCATGAATACATGCACACACTCCCATGTGTGCAAACATGCATAAATCCGCACATGTCCATGCACTCGTGCATGAATGCATGCACATGCACACACCCACATGCATGTATGCATGTACCCACACACACACACGATACTAACCTGTTGTTTTTCTTCTTGACTATTTCTGTGTATTTTAATAACACTCATTGCAGAAGTAGAAGGTTGTACAATACCTCCAGCAGTAGACAACATTGGGTGTTTTGTAACTGTCTGCCCTGTTGAACCGGGATCTGCTTCCACTTGCACTTCACAAGTTCGCTCCAATTTGCAAGTCAGTTGTCTTTGTACTCTAACATTCTACAATTCACAAAAATATTTAGGGTAATACAGTTGTTCAGAAAATTGATAAAAACACAATACACTCATGCACATGGATGCACACATGAATGCACATGTGCACTATAAATGCACACACCATGTATCCATGCATATATGTGCAATGTGCATGATGCATCATGCCACACACACACACACAAATGCATGTGCTTGCACAAGTGCATGTACACACATTTGCACATGCATGCTAATGCTTGCACCCCTCATCCCCTCCGCATGCATGAATACATGCACACACTCCCATGTGTGCAAACATGCATAAATCCGACATGTCCATGCACTCGTGCATGAATGCATGCACATGCACACACCCACATGCATGTATGCATGTACCCACCACACACACAATACTAACCTGTTGTTTTCTTCTTGACTATTTCTGTGTATTTTAATAACACTCATTGCAGAAGTAGAAGGTTGTACAATACCTCCAGCAGTAGACAACATTGGGTGTTTTGTAACTGTCTGCCCTGTTGAACCGGGATCTGCTTCCACTTGTACTTCACAAGTTCGCTCCAATTTGCAAGTCAGTTGTCTTTGTACTCTAACATTCTACAATTCACAAAAATATTTAGGGTAATACAGTTGTTCAGAAAATTTATAAAACACACAACAAACACATGCACATGCATGCACATGACATGCACATGTGCATATAAATGCACAACCATGTATCCATGCAATATCAACATTCATATGGCATGATGCACCCATGCACCCACGCACACCACCACACCAACACATGCATGTGCTTGCACAAGTGCATGTGTACACCACATTTGCACAAAATGCATACGTGCATAATGCTTGCCGCGCCATGCACCCTCCCAGCATGACATACATGCACACACTCCAATGTGTGCAACTCACTATGCTATAAATTACCGAACATGTCTTTTCATGACACTTTCGTGCATTTAACAGACCTATGCATGCACAGTGACACACCCATGACACATGCATGTATGCACTGTACCCACAGGGATCACACACATACTAACCTGTTGTTTAATTCTTCTTGAACTATTTCTGTGTATTTTAATAACACAATCATTGCAGAAGTAGAAAGGTTGAAATACAATAACCTCCAGCAGTAGACAACATTGGGTGTTTTGTAACTGTCTGCCCTGTTGAACCGGGATCTGCTTCCACTTGCACTTCACAAGTTCGCTCCAATCCCTCTGCAAGTCACGTTGTCTTTGTACTCTACACTATTCTACAATTCATCAAAAATGATTTAGGTGTAATACAGTCTGTTCAGAAAATTGTGTATGAAAACACACAACAGCATCATGCACAGGATGCATCCATTGAACATCATCGTTGCTTATATCAAATCACACAAACTTAGTATCCATGTCAGTATATAAATACATCATGTGCATGCATGCATCCCAGCACCATGCATGCAAACCAGCACACGCACACACACATGATATGCATGTGCATTGCACACCACGTACACGCATGTACACACATTCACATGCATGTGCTAATGCTTGCACCACAGCTCATCACCACTCACGCATGCATGAATACATGCACACACTCCCATGTGTGCAAACATGCATAAATCCACATGTCTTTCATGCACTTCGTGCATTAGAATGCATGCACATGCACACACCGCACATGCATGTATGCATGTACCCACACACACACGATACTAACCTGTTGTTTTTCTTCTTGACTATTTCTGTGTATTTTAATAACACTCATTGCAGAAGTAGAAAGTTGTACAGTACCTCCAGAAGTGAACAACATTGGATGTTTTGGAACTGTCTGCCCTAATGAACAGGGATCTGCTTCCACTTGCACTTCACAAGTTCGCTCCAATTTGCAAGTCAGTCGTCTTTTTACTTTAATATTCTATAATTCACGAGAATCTTTAGAGTAATACAGCTGTTCAGAAAATTTATGAAAACACACAATAAACACATGCACATGCATGCACAGTGCACCTATGCACACATGTATGTATGCACACATGTATACATGCACACCTACACACATTCACACTCACACATCCAATCACCCCATCTATCCCCCTGCCTACAAACTACTAACCTGCTGTTTTTTTTCTTGACCACTGTTGTGTATTTTAACAATACCCATTGCAGAAGTGGAAGGTTGTACAGTACGTCCAGCAGTAGATAACATTGGGTGTTTTGGAACTGTCTGCCCTACTGAACAGGTATCTGCACAAGTTCGGTCCAATTTGAAATTCAGTCGTCTTCTTACTTTAATATTCTATAATTTACAAAAATCTTTAGATTAATACAGCTGTTCAGGTATATAAAAACATACACAGCACATACATACACATGCATGCACAGATGCACCATGCACACATGCATGCATAAAACCATGCACACGCACATACACACATGTATGCTTGCATGCACACACACACACACACACATGCAAACACACACACATGCACACACATGCATGCACATACATGTGCACACACACCCACATGCACGTGCATGTGCAAGCACATGCACACACACACACACACACACAAACTACAAACCTGCTGATCTTTTTGATCTATTTTTGGTACTTTAATAATACCCATTGTAGAAGTGGGAGATTGAACTGTATTTTCCATAGTGGATGACATTGGGTCGTCTGTCAAAGGTGTCTGTTGCAATGAATTATAGCCTGAATCTAATTTTATTCCCTGTGTTTCACACATTTGCTCCAATTTTAAGTTCGGTTCATTAATTTCTTGAAGATTCTATAAAAATGTTTACGATAACACTGTTGTTCAAAAGATATATAAAAACAAAATATTATTATCTATATTCATACAAACTAACTATGTACAGTGCGTGTATGTAAAATACGTAATGGTCTATTCAGTAGTATTACAGTTTCATTGCAAATTTCTTAAAATAATTTCAAAAGTATTTCCTTCATATTCTAATTTTGGAAATAAAACACTCTCATGACCAAAGAAAATAGTAAATAACAACTGGATAAGTAGATTTTTAATTTTAACGCAGTTCATAAATGACTAATGCTGTAGTTGATGTGTATATTAAAATACAAGAATAAACACATACACATAGCATGCATACACGCACCCACCCACCCACCCACCCCCACACATGTGCATTTTTCGTTTAATTATAAGTGCTGTTATTTCTGTGTTAATTGATTTGCATGAAGTTGTATCTAAATATCTTGTTTCAGCTGCATTTTCCTTAATATAGGAAAATTTTTGGTTACATCTAATTGGTCAAAAATAAACGTTTATTCTTAACATTAAAATACCTAAAGTAAGTAAGTTTAATATTTAAAAAAGAACGTCTCTTAAAAAATATAAAACAATACTTTTAATTTCGTTTATTTATTAAACATAGCCAACTACCTCTATTAATTGCAAAAATATCTATTTTTAACCTAATTTCTTAATTACTTAAAGTACGAATCTAAATGGGATTAATACTTGTGGTTTTAAACTAAAAACAGATCAACATGAATCACATGCATTTAAAAACAAAAGAAGTGTTGTGGGAACTATTGTTGTGTAATATTCTATGTTTTAAACCTGAACCAAAGTAGACTCCAGCTGAAGTCCGTCCCTTCCCAGGGAAAGAATAATATATCGTTTAATCATAACTTAAAAAATCTATAAGAAATCACAGACTCCCTAGACAACATAAATTTATCACATACTTCACCAATTCTGTACCCATGAAGATAGAGTTATTGCAAATTCATTCTCTTCTAATTCATTTAAAATAATGTCTCGATTTAATTTCTTTCTCAAGCTCTGTCAAAAATGAAAACATTAAGAGCAAATTTATGTCAAATGATTTGAGTTAGAAAAGTTAGATACTATCACTGTTACTCTCACCATTGTTTCAAGTTTAAATAACCTATCGTTATCTGCAGAAAATGTAGACGTTTGTAAATCGGTACCCGTTTACAAGTGAAACTTAACCCTTTCAGGTTATAATTCAAAGATTACCCTAGTCTCCTTTCTTGAACGTATTGTACAACAACTATTTAAAAGTGCGGTTGAATTATTTTTGATAGTGTCTTAATGCGGTTCCATAATATTAAACATTTATAGTTGGCTTGAGCTAGCTGAACTTTTGAAGAAACACTTTGCTACCTTTGATAACAATTATGAAATTATATCTGAAATTCATGCTCATTTCCAAGCACCTAACAACAAGGTATTGTTTATATTATCGAAGTATAGACATTATTTAATCGTTTAGATAAAAACCCTGATGAAATTGAGATTATGACGTAATTAATTAAAAAATTTGGACGCCAATTGTTCTGAACATTTAGCCCACCACAAAAGTGATTCTATCTCCCAACTTAAAGACCTTTACCATTCCTTACAAGAAAAAAATTTCGATTAAAAATTACCACCCTTCAGTAAATTTCCACTCAAAACCTGAGGAAAATGTATCTTACGAAAAACTAGCAAAAGGACGCTTTGAACAGGGTGTGCATCCTTTCCTCACAAAATCATCCACCATTAACACTGCACCCTACCCTTTCTTTTAGTGTTATAAAAAAATAGGTGCATGACAGAGCATACGTGAAAGTAAACTCTGGCACACCTGGCATCGACCTTTAGGGTTGCGGAGGCTGCAAAAAACCTAAAATTTCAGGGTATAGAATATTAAGTATAAGAAAACAAAATAGACACTTTGGAAACTAATCAAATTTGTTATCTATTTAGAAATTAACATTTAAGAACAAAGATTACACAAAAATTCATTTAATTCATTATAAGGTTGTCTTAGAAAAATAGATCAACTAGATAATTTTATGTAGTTATAAAGTATTAGTTTTTTAATAAAGTTGCTTTAAACTTTTAAACATAATATTCAGATTGATAAGATAATGGTTTACCATACCACTTAGATACAGATAAATACGGAACTTGATTTATGTATTATCTAAGTAAAAATTTACCATCTGTTTAATGAAACACTTGGCTTACATTTGTGACATAAAAAATCACAAGTAAGCCTACATACGAATTTAAGGTTTTTAATATTTAAATATGTAGAAATTGTAATATAAGAAATGTATAGTCATTTACTCATACTTCTATACTGTAGAAAAAAAAATTTCAATCATGTTTTTAATAACAAGTTTGAATTTAAAATAATTAAAAATGCATATCTGGCATGATGTAATTAATAAAAAGTAGGTTACCCTGAAGTCTCTTGTAGAACTTATGGGTATATCCAACTTCAGCCAAACATAAAATTCATCAAACTTAGAACAGGTAAACTTGAACCAAAACCAAACAGCATTAATTTCGGGTAGATTTTGAAACATAAATGTCAGGTATACCTTTATAATTTATTTGCAGGAAAGCGGTTGCATCGAAATCAACTTAATATTCCCCCCATTTTATGCTCCTCTACATTTCATCATGTTAGTTCAAAGTAGATGGGCCTATCCTGGAACCTTAATTTACTTTCCCCTGATCTATGGTGAGTTCAGTATAAAGCTTTTTGTATTTGTGTGCTCAAACTTTAGCACTAAAAATTAAACAAAAGACCCGTTTACCTCTTACATCAATAATATTATTATTCAAGCATTTACACTCTCAGATTTATAATAAAAAAATTGTCCTTTACTTAAGTCAAATTAATTTTCAGTTCATAAATATTTCCATCAAATAAAACACAAATCACTAACAGTTTAAATAAATCCACACCAGCACAACAGTTTCAATAAAAAAAAAATCGTTACCTGGAGAGTATACTGCTTCCAGATCAACACCTATGTAGATGCCTTTCACATGACTGCACGTACCAGGATCACTCCATGTTACAGGTTTCCATTTTGAAAAGCAATTCCATCGCAAACTCGTTGTTCATCCCAATCATCGACAATTCCCGCCGCTCCAGATCCAAATATCACACTTCTTCCAAACAATGTGCATCAAGCACCCTCGTTCAATTTGTAAATAAATCTCTACTTACGAGACATCTGCTTCAACTACAACCATTTACTACGGCCCACTCAGTTTTAAATTAACTTGCACTCTACATGTGCATTAAACACTTATAAATCTTAAATCGGACTTCACTTGTCACGTGGTTTAAAACTAGGATGTTCTTCGTGTAGACTTGGAAAATGAGAGAGCGAATGCCACCTTCAGCACTGCTTATATAATATCCATCCCTCTTTAGTTGCCTGTGTGTTTGTTATCCAATTCTTGTAACTCCGTAAACCGCCACTCAATTCTGCAAAATCTAGTTGCACGTAAACACAATGGTTTTTAAAAACTAGGAAATCGACAACATAATACTTCTTTTACCACAAAAACTGTTTAACAACAACCAACCGTTCAAATATGCTATGAAATTTTCCCCTTTCCGTCAAGTTCACTCAAATACAATTACGCCTATCGTGTGCGTGTTCATCCAATTATCTCTCTTGTACTCACATAATCACATCTCTCAACCTTGTCTATCTTTCCTACCTAAAGTGTCTACGTTATTTGTGCTTTTCTGATATCTCTTTCCATACTGTGTTTTCCGTTTTGCTTGTCGTCCCTCTATAACAATATTGTCCACGGTTATTTCTCCCATCCTTTCTGAGTGCCTTGAAAAATCGATACCGTCCACAAACATGTTGCATCTGCGTCCTTCTTATAGCCTTTTAAAGTATACTTGTCTAACACGCACTTGAAAAATGTTTGTCCCTTAAACACCTGCTATCTTTCATCTTCCTCTGTTACATATTACACATAGTCTGTCTCATGATTGTATCAATCTGTTTTGAACTAGTCGACTGTTGTTGTTAACCTTGCATTGTCAGTTAACACAAACTACCTCAAATTATTCTCAACGTACACTGGCTGTTACCAGAAGCGTTTATCTACCCCAATCGTCTATTCTATGAAGTCCTTGATGGTTTTAACGTGTTTTCAAATATTCCAACTTGTAGCGTTCTTCGAAAGCTTTTAACTTATGCTATATTAAATAAATGTACCTCAAGTAAATTATTGATTTTTCTACTGAAAAACTTTAATCCTATTAATAAATGTACACGATTTTCAACCTTGTCGTCAATCTTAATTGTTGTTCTTGTCTTAAATTAATGTATACAAATTAAACCTACATTATAAATTGTAGTTTAATCCCAATCTAATTATTGAAGCATTTTAAATAAATTAATGATTTTTATGTAAAGAGTACCTACAAATAAATAACTTCTTGGCCTATTTACACCCACTTAACCCTACCCAATCACAGTATATATATATATATATATATATATATATATATATATATATATATATATATATACAGTGTGTCCAAATTTCGAGTCTCTACATTGTGATTTCAGTTATTATAAGAGATAGAAATTGGGTTAAATGGGGAAAGATTTGGAGGAATCCAGGCCAGTTTTGTATCCGTTTACAAAATTGGTGTAAGTTGTCTGGTTTTGGAGATATTCGAAGAAAACTAAAAATGGCGGATTTTGTTTTTTGATAATAAAACATGAATCATAAGTCGCACCATCACAAGACTTGCACATTATTAAGACACTTTTCTAAAAGGAGTATTTTAGCATAAACAGAATCATTCGACTGTCTTTTGTTTTCGAGGAAACGCCCACAACTTTTGTTTTTCTTATGGCCGCCATTTTGAATATTAAGTGAATATTATGCGCCTTAAAATTACCTTTTCAAAAATATGCCACATGTCTATAAAAATGCAAAACTATCCTAAATTTTAAAAATAACTAAATTTGTATGTTCTTTAACGTTTGGTAATCCCAACAGGGCAAAAATTTGATTTCTACTTTATGAAAAGTACAATACACATTTTATAATGTACACAAACAGCATTTGTCAGAAATTATTAATTATGGTGGTACTAGAGTTAAAATGATATCGTTTTATAATAGTAGGCGGTGGTATGTGACAAAACCAAACAATTGAATTACAGTTATATGTCAAACAAATTCTAAAATTTAGATAGACTTGTGTGTGTTGTAAGTTTTGGTGCCGGTGGTGCTGCATTTTTAATTTAAAAAATGGCACATGTCTACAAGTTTTCGAATGAGGAAAAGTTTGATATGCTAAATACTTATTTACAATCGTTTCGAACGCTGATACGGCATCCGCCAGATATTTTGAATTGTATCCAGAAAGACGACAACCGCATAAAACATACTTCAGAAAAATTGTAATGAATTTACTGAATTATGGTGCTTTTGAACAGACTAGGGAACAATACGACTTAAACAATAGGGAACGTGTTCTAAGCATTACTGAGGCGGTAACACGAAATCCATCCACATCCGTAAGATCTGTAAGCCGTGAACTTAATATTCCAAAATCAACTGTTCATAATATTTTAAAAAAGGGAAAAGTTTCATCCTTATAAACCTACTATTGTCCAAGGCCTCAAAAGAGAAGATTTCGCCAGACGAATGCGTTTTTGTAATTGGTACATCCAAAAATGCGAGGAAGAACCGCACTTTCTAGAATTGATAATATGGACAGACGAAACGCGGTTTACCAATTGCGGGGTGTTCAATAAACATAACACGCATCACTGGAGCACTGAAAATCATCATCTGACGGCGCAACGCAAATTTCAAACGAGATATGGATTTAACGTTTGGTGTGGTATCTTAGGTAGTTATTTATGATATAAATATTTTAGTAAATTAACCAATGTAATTAATACTTTCTTTTATAGGTAATAATTTGATTGGACCCTTTTATTTTGTCAATAACCTCAATGGCGCCAGATATATGGAATTGTTAAGAGACCAAATAATTCCGGCTATTAGAGGACTTGTACCAAATGATGATGATTTTCGAAAACTATGGTTTCAGCAAGATGGTTGTCCAGCTCACAATTCCCGAGAAGTTAGCGCCCTTTTTGCTGAACATTTTGGCCAAAATATTATATGCAATAGTGGACCAATTATGTGGCCTGCAAGATCACCAGATCTTACACCACTTGATTTTTATTTATGGGGTTTTGCTAAAAATGAGGTATATGAGTTTGAACCGCCTCATAATATAAACGAACTGCAGGAAAGAGTCCGTGACATTCTTAACTCTATAAATAGGCGCACGTTAAGCAGAGTTGTACGGAAAGTTTTAATTAATTGTCGAATGTGCCGTGATGCAAACGGACAGCATTTTCAGCATCTACGAGAAGGAATTTAGATGATAGTTTGCTGTTTCGGTCACATTTAATTTTGTTCCTAAATTAGATAAGATAGGCTACAGTTTTATGCTTAAGTTAATTTTAAGATTTATATCCAATACTTTACGAGTTCTACTTAACAAAATGTATGTGGTACTACTACTACTACTACTGTTTGGAAAGTAGAAATCAAATTTTGCCCTGTTGGGATTACCAAACGTTAAAGAACATACAAATTTAGTTATTTTTAAAATTTAGGATTGTTTTGCATTTTTATAGACATGTGGCATATTTTTGAAAAGGTAATTTTAAGTCGCATAATATTCACTTAATATTCAAAATGGCGGCCATAAGAAAAACAAAAGTTGTGGGCGTTTCCTCGAAAACAAAAGACAGTCGAATGATTCTGTTTATGCTAAAATACTCCTTTTAGAAAAGTGTCTTAATAATGTGCAAGTCTTGTGATGGTGCGACTTATGTTTCATGTTTTATTATCAAAAAACAAAATCCGCCATTTTTAGTTTTCTTCGAATATCTCCAAAACCAGACAACTTACACCAATTTTGTAAACGGATACAAAACTGGCCTGGATTCCTCCAAATCTTTCCCCATTTAACCCAATTTCTATCTCTTATAATAACTGAAATCACAATGTAGAGACTCGAAATTTGGACACACTGTATATATATATATATATATATATATATATATATATATATATTAATGTAAGATGGTTATGTAGGAAAAAAATTTTTTAAATAAAAAATAATTGGTAATAACGTGAGTGGCGTGATGTCTAATGCATATCAAATGTACTTAAAGGACATTAAATTGGTAAAGTCATAATTGGTAGGGACAAAACCACTCAACACCGGCAAAAATTTATAATTAGGTAAAATGAAATTTAGAAGGGGTTATATTTGATGTGTAATCAAAATTAAGACATCAAACATATATGATGTAACAGAAAAAATTTTAGTTAAAAAGATTAGGAAAATTTTATGTTTAGGACTATTTAGGTTTACGTATTTATATATGTGCCAGCATAAGACTTAAGATCTTTTATATGCCAGTTATTTGTTTTTGATCCATTTGGATTAGTCAAATTATAAATAAGGTTTGATATTTTTTTGTTTACTGCACATAAAATGTATTTAGGTGCAAGTTTTGCAGAAAAAGCATCTCCTGCACTAGACAATACTTTGTTTGTTCTCCAAACTTTATCGCCTACATTAAATCTAATTGGTATACGTTGTAAATTGTAACGACTTGACATTTTTTTATATGCAATATGAAGTTTATTTCTAACATCTTTGAATATATTGAAAAGATTGGTGGTTGGTAGAATATGCTGCCCTGTTTTCAGGCATTATATAAACGTTTTTCTAGAGTTGATGCGACGAATTATAAAACTTTCCTGAAATTGGAACATGTCTACCGAAAATTTGGAGAAAAACCTGTCACTTCATGTTTTGCTGAATTTATAGCATATTGAATTTTTGCTATATTTTTATCTCACATGTTGTGTGTTTCTATGTATGATCCGATTGCTGTACCCACAGTTTTATTTATTCTCTCTACAAAATTACACTGTGGTGAGTATATTGCAGTGTACCAAATCCTTACAACATTTTACTTATCATTTAAATTTTTAAAAATGTTCCCAGATAGCTGTGATCCGTTATCACAAATTATGAATTTAGGTACTCTGAAGGTTAAAAATACATTGTTTTCTAATTGTTTTTCTATATGTTGTGCCTTTGTACCGCGTAAAGGAAATAAAAGAGCAAACTTAGAAAACCAATCTCCCACGACAAGTAACCACTTGTGTCCTCGTCTTGACCTTGATAAAGGTCCTATAAGGTCTAAAGCTGTGTTGTGAAATATAAATGGAACATCCTTTTCTTTGCCCACTAAACCTAATGGTTTTTTATTTGATGCTTTCTGTGCTCCACAGATAATACAATTTTTGAAATACTTTATGACGTCATATTTTATTTTAGTCCAATAATAGTTGTCTTTTATTCTGGCTAGTGTTTTATAAAAACCAAAATGACCAGCAGTATGCGGATCATGACATGTTGAGATTACTTAATTTCTTTGTTTAATAGGTACTAAGATTTTCCATTGATTTAAATATGTTGTAAGAGGTACATTTGAGGGTAGGAATTTGTATAGTTTTTCATTTTCTATTTTCCATTGTGGATAGCTATGTGGAGAATTTATTGGTTTATTTTTTAAAGAAACATAATATTCATCCAAGTTACTTAAATCTATGTCTAGGATATTTATATGTACGGTATTCTCTTCTGTCGATCGACTAAGCGAATCAGGAATACTATGCAATTTGCCTTTACGATGAATTAATTCAAACGTATGTTGACGCAAACGAGTGGCCTATCTTGACAGTTTCTCTGAGGGGTTTTGGATGTTGTTAAGCCATAACAGACTGTGATGGTCTGTTATTACTTTAAACTTTGTACTTTCAATCCATGGCCTAAAGCGTTCTATAGAAAAAATGACAGATAGACATTCACATTTTGTGACAGAATAATTTCTTTCTGAAGATGTGAGAGATCTACTTGCGTAAGAGATTATACAATCTTCCCCATTTACGTTTTGTAACAACATTCCTCCCAGACCAGTATTTGATCCATCTGACTCAATAATGAAAGGTTGACTGAAATCTGGTTGGCACAAAGCTGGTTCAGATACAAGTATTTGTTTAATTTTCAAAAAAGGTGACTCAGCCAGTGGATTCCAAAATATTGGTTGTTTCTTCATTTTACTTTTTAATAGGTCATTAATTGGAGACATAAGAGAAGAAAATGATTTTACAAACCTTCTATACCAACTGACCATCCCGGCTAATAAAACGGTTAATTTCTGTAGTGGTTTTTGGTCTCGGGTAATTAAACATTGCAGAATTTTTTTTTGGTTTGTTCTTATAGAATTTGATCCTACTATGTATCCTAGGTATTTCAATGGGGTTTTAAAAAATTCACATTTGTCCAAATTTATTAGATTTGCTTTTTTTAAACGGTTACAAACAGTGCTTAACAATTCTATATGTTCTGAGAATGTTGAAGAAACTACTACGATATCGTCAAAGTAACAGAAAATATTCGGTTCTAGTTCTGGCCCAAAGATAGTATCTACTAAAAGTTGTAGTGTCTCAGCAGAGATTCGTAAACCAAACGGAACTGTAACAAATCTAAATTGTCCTCTAGAGATGACACTAAAAGCAGTTTTATTTTTTGACTCCTCAGTTAAAGGAAGTTGCCAAAAACTATGTCTTAAATCAATGCTAGAAATGTATGTAGCACCTCTAAGTATATTTAGAACTTGGCCTACATTAGGCATGGGATAACTATCGTGAGTTGTTATTTTGTTTAAGGCTCTACCGTCAAACATACTCTATAGTCACTGGATGGTTTTTTAATAAGTAAGATACGAGAACACCAAGGTGAGGTACATTTTTCTATTACACCCAAATCTAACATTTCATCTATCTTTTCATTTAGAATATTAGACATATATGGAGACATTGGATATGGACGTTTTCTAATACGTTTATGGTCACCTGTATCAATATTCATACATATTTTATCAATGCGACCTAAATTTGTGCTTGTGCTAGCAATTAAATTAAAAGAATTTATTATGTCTTTTGCTTCAGACAACTCTGTGGAATTTAAATTTTCTAATGCACAAGGTTTATATTTATTTAGGTTTTGTTTAGGTAAATTTTCTTTTATAGTCATAAGTATGTTTGTATCTGTGTACGCATACCATGAGTTATTTTTATAATTAATAGTCAGTTTAAATTTCTTAGCAAAATCTGAACCGAAAATAAATTGAGTGAGGAAGTGACGGAACTACCCAACAGGTAATGAAACGACATGTGTTACCAACAAAGATTGGAAGTCTAAAGTGCCTATAATAGTTTGTTGTGTATCATCGGCGGTAAATAGTTTACGGGTAGTTAAAGGAAATATTTTAATATTTAGTGTTTCTATCATAGGTATACCTAGAGATCCTATTATTGATACGTTACTTCCGGAATCAAAAAGTGCTGTGATATAAATGTCTAGTAATTTTGCTTTTATGTATGGTCTATTATCTAAATTTTTGGTAATAAAATTATGTTTCTATTGAATATCCTTTTGGTTTATAAA
Source organism: Platerodrilus igneus (assembly GCA_036346225.1). Classification (NCBI taxonomy): domain Eukaryota; kingdom Metazoa; phylum Arthropoda; class Insecta; order Coleoptera; family Lycidae; genus Platerodrilus; species Platerodrilus igneus. The sequence goes on from JARFIW010000803.1 coordinate 744,928, forward strand.
AACTTTTGACAATTTGTAGCCATTTTACCCAATTTTCCTTATATTGAGTTTTCATTTTTGTTGTGCAGCTAGGTATATTATTAAACATATTTTTCTTATGTTTTTTTAGTAGGTAATTTATTTGATTTATAGATATTTGTTATTAAAGAGAGATCAGTACAAGGTTGGCTGCGTCCCTTGTGCCTCATTGCTCGTTTTTTTGAACAAACTGGACAATTTTTATTTTTACATTTTGATATCCAAATCAGTAACAAAAGATTGTTCTTTTAAATCTACACTGGATATGTGTGATATGGCTTTAAACAGTTCCAACATGTGGTAGTTATTGGTTTATAGGTACTTGTAAAATAACGTATATTGTGAGATGGTTTGGATGTTGTAGATAAGTTTACTTGTAAAATAACGTATATTGTGAGATGGTTTGGATGTTATAGATAAGTTTTCATTTTTATTTTCCGGAGTATATGATTGTGTTAGACTTCTTGTATTTGTATTACATCGTATAATACTTATTTGAGAGTTGTTACTTTGTATGTTTAAATAGTTATTGTTTGAGAACTGTTTGTATTTGTCTGTTTTTAAAAATTGATGATTGGGTTTATTTTCTTGATATTTGTTTAAAATTATATTGTGTGTAATTACTTTTGTTTGTTGGATAACTAAAGGTATTGTCATTATTTTGAGCTATTAAGTTATTTTTTATTCGAAAAGAGTCTTCTAGTACTTTTGTGGTTATTAGTAAATCTGAGATAGTATGTATTGTAGGTAGTGTTATAGATATGGGGGTAATAAAATCTGGTAATAGATTTTGTGAAATAATTTGGATTCTTGTTGATTCAACAGGTAATTGTTAAAATCTGCGAAATAAATTTTGCATTTTCATTATGTAAATAGTTACTGTTTCACTAGGTTTTTGTTTTTTATTTCTTCCTATAACATAGTTTCTGTATTTGGAGGTAAGAAATCTTATTTTAAGCGAGCTACTAAAGATTCCCAATCTGTTACGAATTGTTTTATTTCCCGGTACCAAATAATCGCATCTACCTCAAATAATTCTAACGCAGACAAATACAAATCTTGTAGTGAAGCGTTTCTTGTCTCTGCTAATTCTGTTACTCTTTCAATAAATTCGTATACTGTGGTTTGTTTCCCACTAAATTTTATTGATCAAGAAGAGATTGAAGTAGGATTAGATATATAAGTTACTGTTAAAGGATGTACATTTATTGAAGGTGTGTTATTTACTATTGGAGTACTAATTATACCATTAGAGGGTTCGCGTTTTTCCATCTTATCATGAAGATCTGCATCTAACAAAAGCACTGTTGCATAACTTTCATTTTTAAAAATAGTTTCAACATTGTCATCATCATCAGCTACTGACAAACGATTAATCCTACCACAAACATATGCTAAACGTGATTTTATTCTCTTGTAAAGTGAATCTTTACTATCATCTTCAAAGTCACTTAGGAGATTAGTAATAAAATTTATTGTACTAGATATTGCTTCTGAATCTTGTTCAAAAGTGTTTTTATAATGTAAAAGATCTTTATGTGTAGGCGGTTTAGAAACTTCCGTACGTAAATGGTGAGCTAAAAATTTTCTTTTGTCCTCCATAATTTTTCTTTGAAAATATGGACCTTATGGATAATTCATATTCCAACTCATCAATCAACAAATGCCATGCACTAAAATTTTGTTCCATTTTAAAATATCATGAAAATTTTCTAAGTTTTAAATTGTGTAGTATGTGATTTTATTAGTGAATAATTAAGCAAAAATTAAAGTATCACAGTGATCACTTATTAAAATTTGTTTTTAACAAAAAATGAGAAAAAAAAATTTATCACTACGTGTAAATGTTGGTGTAGGAATCATATGTGTAGGTGTATCAGCAAACAATTTTTTATTTTGAACTTGCATACCAGAAAAATAGAGGTTTGCTAGGGTAGAGAAAATTTTTTAGACAAGTGTGAGAAATGTCTATACAAAAAACGGTTGGTTAAGTGCCACATGTACACGTGGTCTATAAAAAGTTTATAAGGAAAATTCAAGAGAGGGTTGGTCGCCACATTTGACGTGTGCACTTATGAAAACAACAATAGATATGTTGGGCTTCACTTGCGTGGTGACCCGTAGATAAAGTAAATAAGGAACAAAAATTTTGGATTGGGTGCCACATGCAGCATGGACACAGGAATACGAAGAAAATGGGTGGTTGGGCGCCACATGCAGACAAAGGCATGTGGGCGGGAGGTAGGGATGGTTGGGCGCCACATGCACCCTACCCTTTTTAGTGTTATAAAAAGGGTAAGTGCATGACAGAGCATACGTGAAAGTAAACTCTGGCACAGCTAGTATCAACCTTTGGAGTTGCGGAAGCTGCAAAAGACCTAAAATTTCAGGATAGGGAATAATAAGTATAAGAAAACAAAATAGACACTTTGGTAAACTATCAAAATTTGTTATCTATTTAGAAATTAACATTTAAAAACAAAGATTACACAAAATTTCATTTAATTCATTATGAGGTTGTCTTAGAAAAAATAGATCAACTAGATTGTAACGTATTTTTTTTTACTTAGTTACACTTTCCTTATAAATCTAATATCATGTTTCGATAATATAAAAATATAATTTATAATTGTCTGATGACTAAAAATAACTTATAAAGTATATGATGGATTATGCGCTCCTTCACTTTTGATGTCTAAGTTTCTACAACACAAATCGTTGGTCTGTCAGTTCAGCTTCACTTTTCGTTTAGCGCTTGAAGAAGTAAGCAGCTCTCCGGAGCTTAATAGAAAAGTCTGGCCTGCTGTCGCGTTCGTAAAAGAAGTTGATTAACGAATACCTTCGTGTCTGAATGTGGTTCCTGACAACTTTTGGTGAAGATTTTATTCTGTATTCCACCATCAGCAAAGTTAGTTGATTCCTGCAGACCGAAGAAGATTGGAGTAACCATCATTAAAACATGCAATACCACTGAAATAAAGATTTAGATTGAAATTTAGAAAACATGAAAATAATTGGACATACGTAACGGAGATTTTATTTGGTTGGATAATATTTTGTTCTGAAGGTTTTTGAAAATTCCAGCGTAAAATTTAGCATACTGGTATTTTGTTCTAAAGATTGCGTGCATCGCAGATGTACATGAAATTGTCGACATCTGGTGTTGTTTGGCTCTGCTTTAAACTTTCAAGTTTTTTTTGATTGAACTGTACAAGCACGTGAGTGACATTTAACCTTTAATTTAAGTTGTATTTGTTTAAATGTTTTACGTATGATCAAAGGTTGAAATTTTACTTTGATTTAGTTATTTTACAATTCATTTAGTAAGAAAGATCCCATTTTATTTTCGTAACTTTACAAACTTTTAAAGATGGCTCCGTAGTTTGCCTATCATATTTGTTTCACAAGCAGACAGTTATGGCTTCACTAAAAAATTGTTATTGACATATGATGTCAAAAATATCTAGCTATTCAATATAATTACCACATGTTATTTTGTGTTACATTAAAAATATCTTTGGCTATTTTGAGGTCATGCAATTTAATTTTAAAGAACATGATGAATTTTTGTAGGATATAAAGTAAAGCTTATTCTTTGTTTGAATGATACATTTTTCTATGACGTAAAATAATCTAGTTTCTCACTTGTAAAATCGACTGTAATACTACTGAAGGCTATAATTAAAATTTGATATTTAAATTAAGCAAGCATATACCTTACAGTAAAATTACGTAGAAGTATTGAGTATAAAGATGTTTGTGTTTTTTTATGAAGACAGAACAATACTAGTTTCTTTTCATGTAAATTTTGTTGAGAATATTAATGTTGAAACAAGCTAAAACAATTTGACTGAATAGAATTTATTTTTGCTTAATTCTTTTATTATTAAAAATTCAAGGGAAATTTATTGGTTCTTAATAAGCAAAAGATTTAGTCTATCTTATGATAACAAATACCCTAGTGTATATATTTTTAGAACTTAATATCAAATAAGTTATTTATTGGTGAATATTTTTAAGGACACCCTGTTGTGCATTTGTTTGTTCACAGGATATGCAGAGACATCTGTAGTACATCTGGTACGTGACATTTTGGTAAGTGCTTTGCAAGGTTGATATTTATGTTTTGTGGCTACATAAGCGGTGTAGATTTCAGGTTTCCGCATTCCCCTAATACAAGTACATGTACCTTCGTATGTTGTATTGAAAAATACGGTGGCGCTCTTTATCTATGTTTTTGGTCATTTGACAACCCATGACCCAAGCTCATGATCTACCCAGAGCTAACACTCTACTAGCCGCTTATCTCTAATGAGTTTTTCTTTTCCTCAAGCCGTTTTCCATCCAACTTTACCTTGGGCTTCCCTCATTAACTAGAAATTCTCAACCTTGTGATATCAGGTAAGGGTTTATGGTATATGGTGGTCCAATTTGCTATCTGATATTCGCAAGGAAACAATTATAGTTACAAGATAATTTTATGTAGTTATAAAGTATTAGTTTTTTAATGAAGTTGCAGTGAACTTGTAAATATAATATTCAGATTGATAAGATAATGGTTTAATATACCATTTAGATACAGATAAATACGGAACTTGATTTACGTATTATCTAAGTAAAAATTTACCATCTGTTTCATGAAACACTTGGCTTACATTTGTGACATAAAAAAATCACATGTAAGACTACGTATGAATTTAAGGTTTTTAATATTTAAATATGTAGAAATTATAATATAAGAAATGTATAGTCATTTGTTCATACTTCTATACTGTAGAAAAATTTCAATCATGTTTTTTAATAACAAGTTTGAATTTAAAATAATTAAAAACGCATACCTGACGTGATGTAATTAATAAAAAGTAAGTTACCCTAAAGTCTCTTGCAGAACTTATGAGTATGTCCACCTAAAGCCAAACATAAAATTCATCAAACTTCCAACAGGTAAACTTGAACCAAACCAAACAGCATTAATGTATAGATTTTGGGCAGTTTTTGGAACATAAATGTCAGGCATCGTGGCCTCAGAAAACTTCACAATTTAGCAAAGATAGGGTAATAAATATTTATTAAATGAGGTTGGAACATGAACATTGCCATAGGCAAAATGGCATGTTACAACACAACGAAATTACAGTCACTGCACGAATTAAATTTAAAGCCTACCATACCTTTACCTCCATTACAAAAAAATGCAGATTTTGTCTCTACTAATGTATCTTCAACCAAAACGTTTATTCCTTTAATTGAAATAGGTCAAACAGTCCCACTTGAATGGTCAAATTGGTTAAAAAACGTTTATGCATATAATCATTCTAATTATGCTTCTGCTAAGATCAAGACTAAACCTTAAGATAATCGTCCACATCTACTGTCTATTGCGTCCGCCACCTCTCTCTCCTCCCTGTCCCAGTTTTCCCCCTCCCAACCCCTCTCCCTCTGCATCACCCTCTCTCCCTCTCTTCTTACTTTTGGCATGATTCAAATTATTTTTTGTGAAAATGTTACAAAATTCATCTCAAAAGAATTTCAAAATTTCATAAAAAATTATAAAGTTCAAAAATTCTGGTTTAATGCCAGATATTATCCACAAGCGAACCCAACAGAACGTGTCAATGATGTAATCATTACCGTTACCTTTCCCTATATCGAATCCGACCATACTAAATGGGACGAAAATATATTTGAAATCATACAAGCTTTACGTACCTCTAAGCATGAAGCTAGTCTGTTCTCTCAGCTTCATTTTAAATTTTTTTAATTAATTTCTAATTTTTTAATTTAATTTCCATAAGATTGTACAATAAATAGAGAAACATTATGGAACAAGTCAACTTTTCCCTTACATATAATGGAAAAAAAAATGTTGACCATTATACTCCAATTGATGATAGTTATTATGGTTTATTCCTGACAAAACCAATGTAATTGAATTTGATGAAAAGATAAGTGGAAATAAAAATTAACAAGTATTAGTTTCTATCTTTACCAATGTTCAAAAAATGTATTCAAAGTTTTTATAAAATATGCAAAAATCATTTAAACCTCCGTAAAAAAAAATGTTTCATTTGCCTTGGGCGAACAAGTATGGAAAAAAAAACCATATTCTATCTGATGCCACTAAAACGTTTTCCGCTAAACAAGCTCCTAAATTTATACTATACTTGATCCGGCGAATCAAAGCTATGACATCATATGTCAGCTGTCGAATACGTTGCCAAATGTTGAAAATGTGTTTTTCATTTACATACACAACTAATTATTACTATGGTGTATATGAACGCTTTTAGGGACTCCAGTCATGCACCAAACACGCCCTAGATTGTAATGTAGCAAAGCATACCAAGTAAACATGCATTTCACGGTTCAACAACAATTAGTTTATAAAGAAATTCATTATAAGAATGAGCTATCATTTATATTTACATTAAAAAAAGTTCGTACAATATTAGGACAATGTGAAAGCACCTACAAAGTTAACAGTTCTGAATTGAGCTAAAGCTATTAAAAAACTTATTCTGTTTTTAGCAATACAACAACAACAATATATCCTCACAGTGGTTGGCCAAATAAAAATCTTACTGCAGTTAATGAAAGTATATGAAATAATTAGACCAGGTTTGGCAACAGCGTATTGTAATACCAATCATAAAAATCAAAATGCTCTAAAATGTAATGTCAACATACTATATCTTTTCATACAAATTGGCATTTAGAATTTGTCTGCCTGGGTTACTATTTTTGACGTCATAGCCTTGATTCGACGGATGGACTATATGTACAATCTTTCATGTAATTTCTCCATTGATCTATGAACTAAAGATTCAAAATGCAAACCTTAGGCATTGGCATATTAAAGTTCTAAAACCATTTTTGTCTGCCCCTAGTAAGTAGTATTTACTTATGTTTGTGTTCATACTTTAATCAAAACATATTTCTCCTTTTCCATTCTTATTTCAACCAATTTTTTCTTTTAGCTTTATCTTCCATACCCAAACATTATCTAATTATCGAGTTCTCATACCATTTATTTCTATGTAAATTTAGTTTTTAATTTTTGATGGTTCCTATCGTACATCTAAATGGATATTACCCCTTAATCTACAAGTGTTCCAAACTGTTATGCCATATATAGTTTTTAGTTATAAAAGATAGACCACTCGTTCCAAGTTATAAAATTTTTTATATGGTCATTACATGGAAATAAACCCAATTTATTTTAAACCTATATTCTCTACCTTATTATTCCACAACCCAATACAGTCGTTTATTGTGGTTAACATATTTTTCGTCCCAATAACACAGTAAATCTTTAGGTCTTGTACTAGCTTTCCTCTTTTGATACCTATAGCAAGCGCAAGCTACGCCTCTGAAGTAAGAAGTCAGTTTTCACAGTTGTGAATACAAAATATTTCTATTTGATGTTATCTATATTTTTTTTATTAATCTATTCCACAATAAAATCGTGGTAGATTTAATATTACCTATCGAGAATTCTTATGTAACTGTAACAAGCCCAGGGTAAGGTTTGGATGGAAATTGGCTTATAGTAAAAGAACACTCTTAAGACTTTTAGCTAACTGAGTTTTTGGCCCATGGTCACATGAGATTGAGTCAGTGGGTATATTTAAGTTGAAAGAAACAAAATAAAAGACGCCACCTAAATTTTTTATAAAGCAACTGACTAAATGAATTTGCTTAAATGAAAATTTGGAAACCTAAGTTATCGCTAACCACTTTAAATACAAAGTTTGATTGTCACAAATATGATACTTACATCTGATCCTCTTCTTCAAGGATCTAACGATGAGTAGGGCAATTCTGAAACATAATTTCTACCAACATAGATACCCTATATATTTTACGGACCAGTATAAATATGTAATCTTTAAATTAAGTTCAATTTGTTTCCACTATATTGTGGTACACTTTCGAGTAAGTTTATCTTGTAAATACCTAACAAAATTTGGAAAATTTAATGATTACTGAGAAATGAACTGAAGTCCAAAAAATAACTCTATATTCTCTTTTAAGAAAAGTAAATAACATTATAAATTATAAGTGTACTTTTAATAAAAGTTAATTCTTATAAATGTAATTTTTGAATCAGATATTTAATTATAGACATTATTTTTCATATTGAATAGTCACGGTAGCGCTACTACAACCTCACAATGTTTAAAAAATTTTTACTTAACTTTTTTGGCAAATATTATAAGTTGATAAAATACTCTAAGTTCAAATTTCATCATACAGGACTCAGGTCCTATAAATTAACATATTAGTATTTTAATTTGTGATGAACAAGATAACTGTGACAATAGTATGTCTACATCTGTTCCACTGGTGAGGTATAATATCATAGGTTGAACACACTATTAATTACAAAAAATTGTAGTACTCATTGTACTTTATACTTTAACAAAATGAGCTTTTGGAAAATTAATTAACAAAATTATTCATACAAGTCATAATAAATTGCATACAGCAACCTGAAGTAAAAACAAGCTTCAAAAGGAAATCATTACATGCAAAATTTACGTAATGAACTTTGTTACGTTAGCATTATTTTAGAACTATTACTTTCTTACCAATAGCGGCAATGACCTATAACCTTCAAACGACATGTACATCAAATAAACACGTCGGTTGCACAGCGGCCATGTGTCGAACAAAGTTGCTTACTCATTTACCTTCTAAACGAGTTCCATAAAATTTAATTGAACCAAACCAAATAAAATATTTTCTGATGATCTAAGCCTGCATCGAAATTACGTGAAATTACATCAAAGTCTTTAAGAAATTATCTACATTTCCAGAGTTATCAAAGTTGTACTGTAATAAAATAATTAATTTTATATGCTTACACTTTTAAACAAACCGTTCGCCAAGAGGATTTGTACACTACACTTCTACTTTAGTTGTCATGGACAACTTTTAGAATACTGTGCCGTCTATTACGACGCCTCGGCCAGGAAAACTTGACTTTCCTGAACATCTTGAGTGTTTTTCAACACCAAGCGACCTTCCAGTTCAACTAAGAAACGAAAAGTGACAATCAATCGCCAATCGTCGGAACAAATTGAAAATCTTACATACTTCAAGATGTAGGAACACGCTAATTATCAGTAAGGAATATGTGGTATGTAGTAGATTGTAATTGTAATTAAAATTGAAGAATGCTTTGGAGTTTATCGGTTATTAAATATGCAATAATGATTGAATCAATTATATAAATGTTGTTAAATAAAGACTAAAATAATAGATGCACCGCGGTAAAGTCAATGAATAAACTTACTGGAAAACTTATATGTTACAATGTGTTTTCTTACGTATATATTTCAATCATTTCTTAAAATTCCATTATCAATCATTTTAATATCATAGGAATGTAAATGCATTTTAGTTTTTCCTGAAGGTGTAGGTAATAGGCTATTGCTTTGTCGTTTCATCTATGTGGTGATATAGAACTTATCCTATCGCTAACATTGCACGTTGGTCCTATAGATCAACTGTTTTAATAGACACATTCTCTACTCTCTACTTCTTCTTAAGGTTGCTTATTCTAAAACTATACTTTCTCTTATTCCTCTATCTGTGTTTTCAAGCTGAGATAACTGCTCATCATATAAGAATGGTGTTCTCTCACTTCGGGCTGCTGAGTACTGTAACAGTCATTCTATGACCGTTACATATTTAACGCTACTTCTATCCAAATAATAATAATAATATATATATATATATATATATATATATATATATATATTATAATGTTTGAGGGAGCTACCAAGGGTTCTAAGGGTTGTTTAGTACAAGGTAGTGTATGCCAAGTAAAATAATCCATATATTTGATCATATAATTTAAAAATGTATGTTTGCCGTATTTTACATATGCTAAAGTACAATTCAAAATGGTAGTTGAAAAATAAGTGCCAAAAGGTAAATTAAAATGACTAAATGACGTAGTAAGATGCACAGTACTCAAGGGTTTAACAAAGAGAGATTATTCCGAAATTTTTTTGTATAAAGACGTGTTTTTATTGAACTGCGCTAATTTGTGTACGATTTTTAAAAGTTAATAAACGTGTTTGATTTTGAATAGTTTTGATTGAGTAAAGAAGGGTAAAGAGCAGCAGCGAAACATAAATAAGCAACAGCGACGATAATAAAAGGTGTAAAGATTGGTAATAGTGCGACGGCGAAGCGACGAGTACTTGAATAGATTTGGAACGATATTGGGGAAAGGCGGAAGGACATAGAGTGGTTATACATAGGGACGAAGTTGGATTTGGATAGAGATTAAAAGGCGGAAGGACATAGAGTGGTTATATAAGCGACGGCGAAGCGACGAATATTTAAATAGATTTGGGATTGATTTGGATAGCGATTTAAAGGCAGAAGGACATAGGGTGGTTATTTAAAGGAACGAAGATCGATTTGGATAGAGATTTATAGGTAGCAGGACAATCGAGTGGGTATACAAAGGAACGAAGATTGGTTTGGATATAGATTTATAGCGGGGCATCGAGTAATTTGAAACAGGACGGCGAGTAGATTTGGATTGAATACGAAAAGGCGGACGGATTAATATAGAACACGAGGAGCGAAATTAGGAGAGCAACAATTGGTAGTGGAGGATTCAAAGCAGAAATTAGGACAGAAGAATTAGCGCAGGGGAAGTAACATAACCGGGTATTCCAAATTCTAAATTAGGGTTATTTATTTCAGATATTGGGGAGCATCTAAAATTTAAGAACGACACCTGGAGGCGATACGAAAATTTTACCGGATAGTGCAACCGTGTAAAGACGCATACGGCGACGAGGATTTTGAGCCAGCAGTTAGAGAGGCCAAGAACGAAGTATAATCCAGGTGAGTGCTGAAATATGTTAAAACGTCAAAAAAAGTCATAAATTTGTGGTAGTAAATTAATTTGGCACAAGGCAACGTTGATCGTAATAAAAATTTGGCATATACAAAAGTAGTTTCAAAATTTAGTACTAAAACAAAAGAGTGTGCAGTTTGGTTGGGCATTGCACATCTACTTATAACGGAACTCACTATAAGTAGGTGGACACCCTGAGAATTAAGAGCTTAAATAGTCGAGGCATTGTAATAAACAGTTTGATTAAAGAACCAACCAAACGTTGCAAGTACGGGGCGTGCATTAGGTGTGCACATTACATAAAAGAAAACGACAAAATAAAATAAAATAAATAAAGAAAAAGAAAAGAAGGAAGGGGGGGTAGAGAGAGTAGATCAGTAAAATATATATATATATATATATATATATATATATATATATATATTTATAAAATCAATTTCTGTAGTTTTCAAATTGGGATATTGTCGTCCAAAGAATAATACGATATTATTTTTGCATCAATTTATTAATATTCTAACGTTTCGGCAAAGGTTGTTGCCTTTATCAAAGATACTACAAAAAAATTTTTAAATGTCAATAAGGTAAAAAATCATTTTAAAATATCACAGTACTTACTTAAAATCTAATGCCAAATAATCAAAAGAACCCCAAACATGGGGATGTTGTTAAAACTATAAAAACAGCAGACATGTAAATGACATATAAATGAACAGATCACACCAAGGGAGTTTTTTTTTTAAACTTAATATTAAAATATCACATCTACTTGATATAAACAGACAGCCGAGACTGAACAATATTCGAAAACCAGTCTGCATAAATTAGGTTCCATATGTACAGCTCTTAATGAAATGGAAACGGTTCTAACAGAGAGATACGGTATGAAAATTAACAAAACTAAAACTAAAGTTCTAGTTTGCAAAGGTGGGGAAAATAAATCAAAAACAAGAATACAAGTATTTAACACGAACTTACAAGAGGTTAAGGATTTCTGCTACCTAGGAAGCCAAATAACGCAAGATGGTAAAAGCACAAAAGATATAAAACAAAGATTAGCACAAGGTCGTGCTACATTTAACAAGAAAAAGCAACTGCTGTGCTCAAAGACCACAAACATAGAAACAAGGAAAAGATTGCTTAAAACATATGTGTGGAGCACAGCACGGTACGGCTGTGAAGCCTGGACAGTAGGAGAAGCGGACAAGAAAAAGGTAGAAGCCTTTGAAATGTGGTGTTACAAGCGTATGATGAAGATATCATGGACAGACAAAGTTAAGAACGAAGAGGTACTAAAAATGGTAGGGGAAGAAAGAAATATGTGGAAAACGGTAAAAAATAGGAGAGATAGGATGATAGGCCACATACTACGGCATGAGGAAATAGTGCGGAATATATTAAAAGCAGAGATAGGAAAAAAGAGAAGAAGAGGCAGACCTAGATTAGACTACTGCACACAGATAGTAAAAGATGTAGGCTGTAGAGGTTTCAGGGAGATGTGTAGGCTAGCCCAGAATAGAAATCAATGGAGGTACGCATCCAACCAATCCCAAGATGGATAAACTAATGACGAAGAGTTAACTGTGCTTAAACATGATGATTATTATAAGTAACTACAAGAATTGGTTAGGCAATATTCTCGAATAATGTTAAGTGTGTGAAAGGATTTACTGGAAAACCATTATTTCGGCAAATGTCTAAGTGTTGGGGAATCTTGTTAGCCACAGGTTTCTTAACCTCCTTCACTGAATCTCGGTAAAATAGGGTATGAAATTAGAAAACAATAGAAAGGGAACGAACTGAATACACATACTCCCTGAAAAGAAGAAAAAGAAGAAAACCACCAAAAACGCAAAATCAAAGAAGCTGCTTATATAACCCTACATAAAAATAACTGCGTTGCAAACGAATCCGTGACTTTCAGTAAACAATGGATTCCATTACTAAAAGAAATAACAAAAGAAATAACAAATGAAAATCAAATGCCCACAATATCTAGGTAGCATTGCAAGTTTTTCCTGGGTTTTCCTTGCAATATTAACATGAAATACAGCCTACATACATGATTTCTATTTATACATAAAATAACTAATTACATAAAAATAAGCACATTAACAATCCTTGTAAAACAGCATTGGTATCTGACAAGTATAAATCCACAATAAGGTTACCTCAAAACCATATACAATCTCCGTTGAACAGTATTGGTATCTGACAAGTGTAAACCCGCCACAGGGTCGCCTCAGATCCATATACAAACTTCATAGAACAACATTGGTATCTGACAAGTGTAAACCCACCATAGAGTCGCCTCAGAACCATGTTAAAATCTACCAAAGAGGTAACTTAAATCATAATGAATTTTCTCCCTCAAAATAAATATAAAAAAACGACTACTTAAGCCTTTCAATAATGCAATCGCACACTTCTTTAATAACCATCCTCTCAATTGTATAAATAGAAACATGTTAAAAAAATGTTTTCCAATTCCCAAGTTATTGAATTTATATAAAATTCACCAATAAAAATTAATCAGCTGATTTCACATTAAGCGTATTGGCTACCTAAAGAAAGTCGATCCCAGGTCGCAACACAAATTGAAGGCAATCATTCTGTTAAACTTTAAAAATTTTTGCTTAGTATACTCAAACCAAATATTTCAAACATCAATAAAGCAAAGTCACCTTCAATTTATGTCATAAATGTCAAACTTGAAGTTTTTTATTATTATTTTGACAACGATCCTAGGTGATGGATCGAAACGTAAATAAAGTTGATTTTAAAAACTATGAGTGGTTTAATTCCCAAAGAAGATTAACCTGAATACACATGCTGTGTGAGAATTTCAGGGAACTATGTAGGCTAGCTCAGAATATAAATAAGTGCAGGTACGTGTCCAACCAGTTTTGAGACGGAAAACCTAATGACAAAAAAATAAGCGCAGATAAATCTGATGATTAGTATAAACAACTAGTTGTTGGCTGCGAAATACCTGCAACTAATGTTGACTGTGCGAAAAGATAAATTGGAAAATATATTAAATCGCCAAATGGTTAAGTGTTGGGGGAACTTGGCAGCCACAGGCTGCTTACCTCCCTTCACAACCATTGAAGGTCGGAGAAATGGGGCATATAACTGTAAAACAATAGAAAGTGATCGAACTGCATCTAACAAGAAAGAACATCGCCTATGAGGAAAGACAACTAACATAGAATAAGAAGAAAATTGTTGAAAGCATATGTGTGGAGCACATCACAGTATGCCTATGAAATACGAGAAGTCTGAAACGCAAACAGAAAAACGGTAGCAGCCTTTTGAAATGATGTGCTTCAGATGTATGAGGACGATAGCATGGACAGACAAGGATAATAACAAATAAGTTACAGAAATAGTAGGGGAACAAGTATATCTGGAGAAAAAGAAAAATAGTAGGGCGGAATACGTTCTAAGACATTTTTGGGGAATAGTATGTGATATATTACAAGCAGAGATAGGAAAAAAGAGGTAGATGTAGATCTAGATCAGACAGTTATAGATGTAAACTGTGTATATTTCAGGGAAATCTGTAGGTTAGTTCAGAATACGGAACAATGATGGTACGCGTCTAACCAGTTCTAGGACTGCAGACCTAATGATGATGATGATGATGAACTAAACATATCCATCAAATATTCTACATCTGGCAGATAACAACAAAGCAAGTTATAAATATCATTAGGAATAAAAAACAGATGATGATTAACTTCAAATGTTGTAAAGAAAAGCAATTTAATTATTACATATGTGTCTTATGCCATGGTTCTTATCATAGATGCTGTTTTGAAAGAATTAAAAATAAATGATGTACAGTTAGATTAAACAATAATGTATGTTTGCAATGAACCTTGACTTTATACAATTGGAAATAATTATGTTATCCTGTAAAGATTAGAATAAATAGGATGTAAATTTTGAGTATCTTGTCTAAGGTTGATTGAATTATCTTCTCTATATATGTAATACGCTTCTAAAAAGATCCGAATCTTATAGTTCGTTTCGTAATCTAATATTTCCACCTCTTCGTATTTGGGGAGATGCTGGGTACTGTGTATGTGTTGTGCAAGGGCACAACTTTTCTTTCCCAATTTAGCATCTGATCTATGTTGTGTTAGACGATTTTTTAACCACTGACTGGAGTTTCCCACGTACGTTTTTTTACAGGAGCAGGTTATCTTATATATAATATTACTTCTAAGTAGTTTACTAGTATCGTCTTTTAGTTTTGTAAAAAAGTTTCTAACTGATTTTTCATAGCTATATCCTATGATAGTGTTCGGTTGTTTCAGTATTTTAGCTAGTAAGAAAGTTAGTTTTTGTACAAACGGTAATTTCTTATATGTAATGGTGTTAGGTCTTGAATCAATTTTTTGTTGAATAGTATTGGTGTAAATTAAATTCTTTACTAGTTGCTTAGGATATCCGTTGTTGCAAAATGTAGTTTCTAAGTATTTTAGGTTGTTTTTGAGAAACTGAGATTCAACTATTGATTTTATTCTGTGTTTCAAAGCTAATACTGTGTTCACCTTATGTCCGAAAGAATGATTGGAAAAGTAATTGACATATCTACCTGAGTTGGTAGGCTTTCTATACCAGTCAAATAATAATTTATTTGAATAGTCCCGAATGACTAAAGAGTCTAGAAACAGAATTTTTCTTTCGATTTCGAGTTGATGTGTGAACTTTAGATGTTTGTTGAACGTATTTAAACAGTCTACAAGTCCTTGAATCTTTTCAGGAGGGGCAGAGCAGATTATGTCATCCACATATTTCACAAGAAATATGTTGAAATCTATCTTCGGAATTACGGTTTCTAGAAGATGGTCCATTACTATTTGGGCTATTATAGGAGATAAGGGGGATCCCATGGGTGTCCCAAATTTTTGTAGATAATATGACTCTTGAAAAACGAAATAGGTGTTATTGAAAATGACGACAATGGTCGCCAAAAATAAGGATTTGGAAAAAGTTGTGTTGGATTGTATGTTTTCCCATTTTTGTGAAATAATATCCAAAGCAAGATTTAGAGGTATGTTTGTGAAGAGGGAGGACACATCTAGAGAGAGTAAAACATGATCTTTGCGTAACTGAAACTTCCTAAAACGGTTGACAAACGAGAAAGTGTCCTTTGTATTATAGCCTTCTGAGGGAAACGACATTTGTAAAATTTTGGCACAGAACATTGCTAAATTGTATGTAGGAGTATGAAGGGAAGATATTATTGGGCGTATTGGAACGTTCTGTTTGTGAATTTTTAGCAAGCCATAATATTTACCTGGAACAAAATTCAACTCAAAATCGAAAGAAAAATTCCGTTTCTAGACTCTTTAGTCATTCGGGACTATTCAAATAAATTATTATTTGACTGGTATAGAAAGCCTACCAACTCAGGTAGATATGTCAATTACTTTTCCAATCATTCTTTTTCGGACATAAGGTGAACACAGTATTAGCTTTGAAACACAGAATAAAATCAATAGTTGAACCTCAGTTTCTCAAAAACAACCTAAAATACTCAGAAACTACATTTTGCAACAACGGATATCCTAAGCAACTAGTAAAGAAATTAATTTACACCAATATTATTCAACAAAAAATTGATTCAAGACCTAACACCATTACATATAAGAAATTACCGTTTGTACAAAAACTAACTCCCTTACTAGCTAAAATACTGAAACAACCGAACACTATCATAGGATATAGCTATGAAAAATCTATAAAAAAACGTACGTGGGAAACTCCAGTCAGTGGTTAAAAAATCGTCTAACACAACATAGATCAGATGCTAAATTGGGAAAGAAAAGTTGTGCCCTTGCACAACAAGTATACAGTACCCAGCATATCCCCAAATACGAAGAGGTGGAAATATTAGATTACGAAACGAACTATAAGATTCGGATCTTTTTAGAAGCGTATTACATATATAGAGAAGATAATTCAATCAACCTTAGACAAGATACTCAAAATTTACATCCTATTTATTCTAATCTTTACAGGATAACATAATTATTTTCAATTGTATAAAGTCAAGGCTCATTGCAAACATACATTATTGTTTAATCTAACTGTACATATGGAACCTAATTTATGCAGACTGGTTTTCGAATATTGTTCAGTCTCGGCTGTCTGTTTATATCAAGTAGATGTGATATTTTAATATTAAGTTTAAAAAAAAAACTCCCTTGGTGTGATCTGTTCATATGTCATTTATATGTCATTTACATGTCTGCTGTTTTTTTAGTATTAACAACATCCCCATGTTTGGGGTTCTTTTGATTATTTGGCATTAGATTTTAAGTAACTACTGTGATATTTTAAAATGATTTTTTACCTTATTGACATTTAAAAATTTTTTTGTAGTATCTTTGATAAAGGCAACAACCTTTGCCGAAACGTTAGAATATTAATAAATTGATGCAAAAATAATATCGTATCATTCTTTGGACGACAATATCCCAATTTGAAAACTACAGAAATTGATTTTAAAAATATTAGACTAGTCCAATTGACTAAAAAAGGAGCTCATATATATATATATATATATATGTATATATATATGTATATATATATATATATATATATATATATATATATATATATATATGTATTGCAGACTAGACGAAGCCCGGGTACAGGAAAGCAGTAATATAATTTAATTTTTACTCAGACACATCCATTCAGGGTATATTAGAATAAATGTGTATAATTATTACGGCTAAGTACCTTTACAAAGCCCACCAATGTTGCCATTTAAAAAGGTCTTATTTCTCCTACTGGAAATCTTTATTTACTTTAAATTTGTAACGGGCATTTTTAATAGTTTAACATTTTACGCTTTTCCCAATTAGTAAATACATTGTTTTTGGATCGCGGTTTGTATCAAGTAAATACTTTCGAATAGTTTTCAGATTTGTATGCAATTTAACTCGCGTGTATTAATTTTAAAAGTAGATTAATTAAAGATAGATAATTTGAAGGTTGATTTTCATTAATAAATAAATTGCTTTCCGGCTTGTCGAAAATGATAAACAACTGTAATTAATTATTAGATATGATTGCGGCATTCACATTTTGATTGTTCCTTATGTTATTTATCGAAGTCGAGAATAGTCGACAAGAGTTCATAGTAACAACTAGTTTATATAAACAGATGAGCAGTTGTAGTTTTGTGCTTGGTTCCTGTGCATTAATTGCGTTGAAAGTGCGGTTTCTTCTTTGCTTTTGACAATAGTGAGAATTAATGCGGGACGTTTTCTTTTTGCCTTCATGAACAAGCACGACGCGATTTTAGTTGTATATTACCTGTAGACGGTGTAGTTCTGATTGCATTGAAGAAAAAGAGGCTTTGATAGGCGAACGTGTTTGACGTGCTTGTTTTACGGAACATTGACTTAGTGCTTACGCGATACTTTACTAATTGTTTTTAGTTGTTTTTCTTATGAGATAAATGCTTTGAGGAACATTTGACGGACTTACTTTAGTGATACGCGTACTTTACTAATTTGTGGTTGTAGTTGTTTGTCTTGTGAAATAATAGTCGTAGAACTTGCTAAACTGACCGATTCTTTCTTTAGGATTAATGTGTGTGCGATCTAGTCTACTGTCCCTTTGTTTTATCAGATTAGTGCATACTTTGGATTATTTAAATACAGTGGATACTGTAGTTTCTGCATTTTTCTAACACCAAAGAATCTAAAATAGATCATTGTTTGCGCAAATTTCGTTATTCAAAAGCATCAGATTTTTCTTTGTTACCATAGGTAGCAAATATAACACCTCACGTTACTGTTAGTTTAATGCATTACATCGTGGCTTGAAAGCCCGTGATTCTAACTTTTTATTACCATGTTTTACGATTTGTGTTACAAAATATTTCTAAATTATTGTCTCAGGAAATAGAATTAACAAGAAATTTGTCAATGCTACATAGTTCCATCAGCATGATAATGTCTGCTGCTAACCCCAGTGAAATACGTAGGTGTGATTAGTGTAACGTGTGATAAGTTCCATCAACACCCGCACAGTCAAGGGTGAAGTGCTTCGTAGTGCAGGACATCGTGAATCCCACACTTTAATTGTAAGGAACCGTTACTGAAGGACCTTTTGTAAGTTGAACTATTTCCTACTTATTATTACTTTAAATATCTATCCGTTGCTTTGCCATATCTTTGTCGTTCTGTTACCTTTTACAATAGACTTGCATGCTATTTTAAAACAGAAAAAAAAAGAAAGAAAGAACAATCAATACTACTGAATTACTCATACCAATTGTGTCTTATCTATTTATCTTTTGTTAACATTTTGTCTGATTTATGTTTAATTGGTGTGTGAGGAAACGTTTCTGCTACTCCCCAATATTACCTCACTTTGTGATAAAAATTTTTGTAATGCTTTTATTGTGATTATATTATATAGTTTATCTAAACAGTTTTATTTACATTCTACAAAGTACTGAATAATTTAGACTTATCACTGCTGCTATGTTTATTCTTTTTTTTTCAGGTTTGCTTAACTATTTTTCTTGCAGGTACTGTCACTAACTCCTTACCGCCGTATACATTATATGTTAGTCTGCTTTCTACAACCCCCCCTAATCTCCGATTGAGCCCGGTCATTCCGTGATATCTTGGTGTTACGCACGGCTACGAGCCAACATAACATAACCTTTTTGGCGCCCCCCTAGCAAAATAAAGACGTCGGGGTGAAAGAAAAAAAAGAAAAACGACAGACAAGAAACCAAACAAAAAAAATTATTTGTATCCGGTTCGAAGGACCAACACCAGTATAAGAAAAGAACATTTTTTTTTCAAAAGAAGACAAAGTCATCTATCGTAACCAACAACGACAGAACAGGTAAAGAAAGCATTAAGTAAACACCCAATGAGGATTAAAGGTTATAGCTACTTCCAAAATCGTCAAAAGACGGATGTCCCCAAAAGGGACATTTCTGTTCTCCACCTCAAAGAAAAGTTTTGGTTTCCCACGGAGAAACCAAGAGAAAAGAAAAAAACGAGGAAGAAAACTCGTAGCAAAACTGTCACCCTCAAGTGTGCAGCAAAGAAAGAACCAAGACAAAGTAAAGGACAAAGGCAAGCTAGTACACAATCTAGAATATTTCCAACTGAGGTAACACAGATTCGTATGAAACGATTACTCAAGCAGAGTATGGCTAACAGACCCACAGAATCGACCAAGTCGAAATACCTAAAGGAAAAGAAAATAGATCTGAAGCCCACCTCAAGGAATGGATGTAGAAAGCGACTATAATAGTCAAATAGTGAACAAATGGTAGCACTAGCCAGAAGAAAAAGTCACGGGATGGGCTAGCTACAAAATATAAATAGGAATACAAAAAAAAAACTATACCAATCCAATCAGAACCAACACACAAAAAAAAAATTTCCGGCTCAAAGGACCAAAATGTCGGACAAAACTAAGAGTAAAGAAATCCACAGGGAAAGATAGGTAGGTAGTAGCAATCGAAGAGGACCAAGGTGTAAAGGCATAAACGCTGCCAAAGTCGTCAAAGGACGGATGTCTCTTTAGAAAAGAAACAGCACAGTTTCCAACCTCAAGTAAGCTAGGGAACGACAAACGGAAAACTGGGAAAAGCAACGAAAAGGCTTCAACTGTGGTATCAAGAAGGGAAGAAAAAAGTCGTATAATACAACCAAATAAGAAAAGTAATCTGCTAATAGACCCAAAAGTCGACTAAGTCGTGATTCCTAAAGGACAGAAAGTAGGCCTAAAGAGCAACTACCACAGGAGCAGATAAAACGAGTGATCGAAGTCAGTACATCAACTAACCGCAAGGAAAACCAGTCAGGAAAAAAAATGGACAGGAATGTGGAATGAAAGAAAACCCGGAAAGAGTAGAAGAAAAAAATAAAAGTCATCACACAATACTACAAAATATGTCAAATATCACAGATAAAGCTAATGAGTTGAAGGAATCGTATAACGTAGGGGGACGAGTGGATTACGGACGAAATTTGCGGCGCTTGCGTCGCCAAAAGGACAACAGATCTAGATCGGGGACATTAGGATTATATTTAAGTGAGGTAGCGAAAGTGACATGAAGAAAAGAGAAAAAAAAGGTGGTGTACAGAAAACTTGTGCGCCAGTGTTTTCCAGAACCAAATTACTAGCGAAAACACAACTCTGATAATTCACAAAAAAAAAAATTAAAATCAAGGAATTTCTATATAGCGGAGGAAGAAAAAAAATCAAGACTAAACCACAAAAAAAATTAGAGCCAGCCAATATAGGTAAAAAAAAAGTCGAGCCGATACACAAAAAAAAAGTCAGCCAAAAAAAAACATCAATGTCATAAAAAAAATTTAAAAAAAGTCAAAAGCAAATCAAAAAAATCGAGAGCAAATCCAAAAAATCGAGGCCAATCAAAAAAAAATCGAGCCAATCAAAAAAAATCGAGCCCCACGTTGGGCGCCAAAAATATTATGTTACGTTGGCTCGTAGCCGTGCGTAACACCAAGATATCACGGAATGACCAGGCTCAATCGGAGATTAGGGGGGGTTGTAGAAAGCAGACTAACATATAATGTATACGGCGGTAAGGAGTTAGTGACAGTACCTGCAAGAAAAATAGTTAAGCAAACCTGAAAAAAAAGAATAAACATAGCAGCAGTGATAAGTCTAAATTATTCAGTACTTTGTAGAATGTAAATAAAACTGTTTAGATAAACTATATAATATAATCACAATAAAAGCATTACAAAAATTTTTATCACAAAGTGAGGTAATATTGGGGAGTAGCAGAAACGTTTCCTCACACACCAATTAAACATAAATCAGACAAAATGTTAACAAAAGATAAATAGATAAGACACAATTGGTATGAGTAATTCAGTAGTATTGATTGTTCTTTCTTTCTTTTTTTTCTGTTTTAAAATAGCATGCAAGTCTATTGTAAAAGGTAACAGAACGACAAAGATATGGCAAAGCAACGGATAGATATTTAAAGTAATAATAAGTAGGAAATAGTTCAACTTACAAAAGGTCCTTCAGTAACGCTTCCTTACAATTAAAGTGTGGGATTCACGATGTCCTGCACTACCGAAGCACTTCACCCTTGACTGTGCGGGTGTTGATGGAACTTATCACACGTTACACTAATCACACCTACGTATTTCACTGGGGTTAGCAGCAGACATTATCACGCTGATGGAACTATGTAGCATTGACAAATTTCTTGTTAATTCTATTTCCTGAGACAATAATTTAGAAATATTTTGTAACACAAATCGTAAAACATGGTAATAAAAAGTTAGAATCACGGGCTTTCAAGCCACGATGTAATGCATTAAACTAACAGTAACGTGAGGTGTTATATTTGCTACCTATGGTAACAAAGAAAAATCTGATGCTTTTGAATAACGAAATTTGCGCAAACAATGATCTATTTTAGATTCTTTGGTGTTAGAAAAATGCAGAAACTACAGTATCCACTGTATTTAAATAATCCAAAGTATGCACTAATCTGATAAAACAAAGGGACAGTAGACTAGATCGCACACACATTAATCCTAAAGAAAGAATCGGTCAGTTTAGCAAGTTCTACGACTATTATTTCACAAGACAAACAACTAAAACCACAAATTAGTAAAGTACGCGTATCACTAAAGTAAGTCCGTCAAATGTTCCTTAAAGCATTTATCTCACAAGAAAAACAACTAAAAACAATTAGTAAAGTAACGTGTAAGCACTAAGTCAATGTTCCGTAAAACAAGCACGTCAAACACGTTCGCCTATCAAAGCCTCTTTTTCTTCAATGTAATCAGAACCACACCGCCTACAGGTAATATACAACTAAAATCGCGTCGTGCTTGTTCATGAAGGCAAAGAAAACGTCCCGCATTAATTCTCACTATTGTCAAAAGCAAAGAAGAAACCGCACTTTCAACGCAATTAATGCACAGGAACCAAGCACAAAACTACAACTGCTCATCTGTTTATATAAACTAGTTGTTACTATGAACTCTTGTCGACTATTCTCGACTTCGATAAATAACATAAGGAACAATCAAAACGTGAATGCCGCAATCATATCTAATAATTAATTATAGTTGTTTATCATTTTCGACAAGCCGGAAAGCAATTTATTTATTAATGAAAATCAACCTTCAAATTATCTATCTTTAATTAATCTACTTTTAAAATTAATACACGCGAGTTAAATTGCATACAAATCTGAAAACTATTCGAAAGTATTTACTTGATACAAACCGCGATCCAAAAACAATGTATTTACTAATTGGGAAAAGCGTAAAATGTTAAACTATTAAAAATGCCCGTTACACACTTCAGACTCGTATTATTTATTGAGGTGTTGGTTCTACAACTATGTTGTGGTAAATATTATAAAAGAGGTCTGGTAATTAAAATTATATATGCTGTATGTATTTAAAACTACGTTTACTGTCAACTTTGTAAAGGTGTAAAGAAACTGAATACCGTTTCGCTAATCATAGCCTAACACCTTGTAACGGGCATTTTTAATAGTTTTACATTTTACGCTTTTTCTCAATTAGTAAATACCTTTCTGCAATTACTATTTCTATATTTAATATTTATTAACCCGTTGGCGAATGCGTCGTATTATATTGAGTGGAGTGCATCGTTCTTGTCTTACCGTTCGTATAAATTTTGTTGCTTATGTGGATATACCAGTCTAGATAAGAGACGATATGATGGTGCATTCACGTTTCGGATGTGCCTCATGTTATTAACGAAGTCGAGATAATAGTAGACAAGAGTTCGTAGTAACAACGAGTTTATATAAACAGATGAGGAGTTGTTAAAAAAAACTGTTTCTTCTTCGCTTTGACAATAGTGAGAATTAATGCGGGATCAATTTCGAATTGTTCATGTACAAGCGCGGCGCGATTTTAGTTGTTCTTCTTGTGAAATAAAAGTTGTATATTAACTGTAGGAGTGTAGTTCTGATTACATTTGAAGGAAGTATGCTTTATATGTAACGTGTTGGATTGTTTTAGTGATACGCGTTGCTTTACTAATTGTTTTTGTTGCTTTTCGGTTTGAACTAAAAGTAGTAGTTTTGTTCTGTGTTCCGGTATATTGAGTGCGTTGAGGGTGCTGCTTCTCTCTGCTTTGAGAATAGTGAGAATTACTGCGGTATCAATTCTCGTATTGTTCATGAACAAGCACGGCGTGTTTTTAGTTGATTTTCTGTTAAAAATAAAAGTAGTAGAGCTTGTTAAACTCGAGGCACGTGTGCTTTACGGAACATTTGACGGGCGGTTTTAGTGATACACGTGCGTTACCCATTATGGTTCTTTTCAGTTGTTTTGTCTTTTGATATTTAAAACTGTGTGTGCGATCTAGTTTCGCGGTCCTTTTCTTCTCAGAGTAGCGCATACTTTGGATTATTTAAATACAGTGATACTGTAGTTTCTGAATTTTCTAACAACAAAGAATCTAAAATAGATCATTGCTTGCGCAAATCTCGTTATTTGCGAAATATAACAGATTACCGGTTTACAAAGGTATTGGTTGAAGTTTCTCACTGCTTTTTGGGATGTTTACGAAAATAATATACATTTGGTCCCAGTTGAAATTAAACTAGTGCTACAGAATATTTGGAACTTATTGTCTTAGGAAATAGAATTAACACGAAATTTATTAATGCTACATAGTTCCGTCGCGTGATGGTGTCTGCTGCTAACCCCAGTGAAATACGTAGGTGTGATTAGCGTAACGTGTGATAAGTTCCATCAACACCCGCACAGTCAAGTGTGCAGTGCTTCGTTAGTGCAGGACATCGTGAATTCCACACTTTAATTGTAAGAAAGCGTTACTGAAGGACCTTTTGTAAGTTGTACTATTTCCTACTTATTATTACTTTAAATATCTATCCGTTGCTTTGCCATATCTTTGTCGTTCTGATACCTTTTACAATAGACTTGCATGCTATTTTAAAACATAAAAAAAAGAAAGAAAGAACAATCAATACTACTGAATTACTCATACCAATTGTGTCTTATCTATTTATCTTTTGTTAACATTTTGTCTGATTTATGTTTAATTGGTGTGTGAGGAAATGTTTCTGCTACTCCCCAATATTACCTCACTTTGTGATAAAAATTTTTGTATGGCTTTTATCGTGATTATATTATATAGTTTATCTAAACAGTTTTATTTACATTCTACAAAGTACTGAATAATTTAGACTTATCACTGCTGCTATGCTTATTCTTTTTTTTTCAGGTTTGCTTAACTATTTTTCTTGCAGGTACTGTCACTAACTCCTTACCGCCGTATACATTATATGTTAGTCTGCTTTCTACAACCCCCTCTAATCTCCGATTGAGCCCGGTCATTCCGTGATATCTTGGTGTTACGCACGGCTACGAGCCAACATAGCATAAATTTGGCGCCCAACGTGCTGCCTCAATGTACGTAACATAAATTTTTGGCGCCCAACGTGGTCCTGATTTTTTGATTGGGGCCTGATTTTTTTGGTTTGCTCTTGATTTTTTTTAAATTTTTTTATGACCTTGATGTTTTTTTGCCTGTGACTTTTTTTTGTGTATCGGCTCGACTTTCTTTTTACCTATATTGGCTGGCTCTAATTTTTTTGTGGTGTAGTCTTGATATTTTTTTTGTTTTGTCAATTATCAGAGTTGTGTTTTCGCTGGTAATTTGGTTCTGGAAAACACTGGCGCCCAAGTTTTCTGTACACCACCTTTTTTTTTCTTTTCTTCACGTCACTTTCGCTACCTCACTTAAATATAATCCTAATGTCCCCAATCTAGATCTGTTGTCCTTTTGGCGACGCAAGCGCCGCAAATTTCGTCCGTAATCCACTCGTCTCCCTACGTTATACGATTCCTTAAACTCATTAGCTTTATCTGTGATATTTGACATATTTCGTAGTATTGTGCAATGACTTTTATTTTTTTCTTCTACTTTTTCCGGGTTTTCTTTAATTCCACATTCCTGTCCATTTTTTTTTCCTGACTGGTTTTCCTTGCGGTTAGTTGATGTACTGACTTCGATCACTCGTTTTATATGCTCCTGTGGTAGTTGCTCTTTAGGCCTACTTTCTGTCCTTTAGGAAACACGACTTCGTCGGCTTTTGGGTCTATTAGCAGATTACTTTTCTTATTTGGTTGTATTAGACGACTTTTTTTTTCTTCTTGATACCACAGTTGAAGCCTTTCGTTACTTTTCCCAGTTTTCCGTTTGTCGTTCCCTAGCTTACTTGAGGCTTGACACTTGTGTCTTATGTTGGCTATTGCTGTTGGTTTTCTTCCTCGCTACTTTTCTTTTCTTTTGGTTTCTGCGCGCGCGACACCAATTTCTTGAGGTTGGAAACTGTGCTGTTTCTTTTCTAAAGAGACATCCGTCCTTTGACGACTTTGGCAGCGTTTATGCCTTTACACCTTGGTCCTCTTCGATTGCTACTACTTACCTATCTTTCCCTGTGGATTTCTTTACTCTTAGTTTTGTCCGACATTTTGGTCCTTTGAGCCGGAAATTTTTTTTGTGTGTTGGTTCTCATTGGATTGGTATAGGTTTTTTTTTTCGTTTTCCTTGTCGAGTCCGTTTGTTGTTAACGTCGTCGTCCCTTAACTTTATCTCCTGGCTAGTCCTACCATTGGTTCACTATTTGACTATTATAGTCGCTTTCTACATCCATTCCTTGAGGTAGGCTTCAGATCTATTTTCTTTTCCTTTAGGTATTTCGACTTGGTCGCTTTTGTAGGTCTGTTAGCCATACTTTGCTTGAGTAATCGTTTCATACGAATCTGTGTTACCTCAGTTGGAAGTATTCTAGATTGTGTACTAGCTTGCCTTTGCCCTTTTCTTTGTCTTGGTTCTTTCTTTGCTGCACACTTGAGGTTGACAGTTGTGTCGTCTGTTTGGTTTGCTACGAGTTTTCTTCCTCGTTTTTTTCTTTCCTCTTGGTTTCTCGGCGGGAAGCCAAAACTTTTCTTTTAGGTGGAGAACAGAAATGTCCCTTTTGGAGACATCCGTCTTTTGACGTTTTTGAAAGTAGCTAAGACCTTTAATCCTCATTGGGTGTTTACTTAATGTTTTCTTTACCTATTCTGTCGTTGTTGGTTACGATAGATGACTTTGTCTTCTTTTGAAAAAAAATGTTCTTTTTCTGATACTAGTGTTGGTCCTTCGAACCGGATAAAAATAATTTTTTTGTTTGGTTCCTTGTCTGTCGTTTTTTTTTCATTCACCCCGACGTCTTTATTTTGCTAGGGGGAATCTGCAACGGGCATTTTTAATAGTTTTACATTTTACGCTTTTTCTCAATTAGTAAATACCTTTCTGCAATTACTATTTCTATATTTAATATTTATTAACCCGTTGGTGAATGCGTCGTATTATATTGAGTGGAGTGCATCGTTCTTGTCTTACCGTTCGTATAAATTTTGTTGCTTATGTGGATATACCAGTCTAGATAAGAGACGATATGATGGTGCATTCACGTTTCGGATGTGCCTTATGTTATTAACGAAGTCGAGATAATAGTCGACAAGAGTTCGTAGTAACAACGAGTTTATATAAACAGATGAGGAGTTGTAGTTCGTTCTTGGTTGCTATATATTAATTACGTTAAAAAATACTGTTTCTTCTTCGCTTTGACAATAGTGAGAATTAATGCGGGATCAATTTCGAATTGTTCATGTACAAGCGCGGCGCGATTTTAGTTGTTCTTCTTGTGAAATAAAAGTTGTATATTAACTGTAGGAGTGTAGTTCTGATTACATTTGAAGGAAGTATGCTTTATATGTAACGTGTTGGATTGTTTTAGTGATACGCGTTGCTTTACTAATTGTTTTTGTTGCTTTTCGGTTTGAACTAAAAGTAGTAGTTTTGTTCTGTGTTCCGGTATATTCAGTGCGTTGAGAGTGCTGCTTCTCTCTGCTTTGAGAATAGTGAGAATTACTGCGGTATCAATTCTCGTATTGTTCATGAACAAGCACGGCGTGTTTCTAGTTGATTTTCTGTTGAAAATAAAAGTAGTAGAGCTTGTTAAACTCGAGGCACGTGTGCTTTACGGAACATTTGACGGACGGTTTTAGTGATACACGTGCGTTACCCATTATGGTTCTTTTTAGTTGTTTTGTCTTTTGATATTTAAAACTGTGTGTGCGATCTAGTTTCGCGGTCCTTTTCTTCTCAGAGTAGCGCATACTTTGGATTATTTAAATACAGTGATACTGTAGTTTCTGAATTTTCTAACAACAAAGAATCTAAAATAGATCATTGCTTGCGCAAATCTCGTTATTTGCGAAATATAACAGATTACCGGTTTACAAAGGTATTGGTTGAAGTTTCTCACTGCTTTTTGGGATGTTTACGAAAATTATATACATTTGGTCCCAGTTGAAATTAAACTAGTGCTACAGAATATTTCGAACTTATTGTCTTAGGAAATAGAATTAACACGAAATTTATCAATGCTACATAGTTCCATCGCGTGATGGTGTCTGCTGCTAACCCCAGTGAAATACGTAGGTGTGATTAGCGTAACGTGTGATAAGTTCCATCAACACCCGCACAGTCAAGGGTGCAGTGCTTCGTTAGTGCAGGACATCGTGAAATTGATCCCACACTTTAATTGTAAGGAAGCGTTACTGAAGGACCTTTTGTAAGTTGTACTATTTCCTACTTATTATTACTTTAAATATCTATCCGTTGTTTTGCCATATCTTTGTCGTTCTGATACCTTTTACAATAGACTTGCATGCTATTTTAAAACATAAAAAAAAAGAAAGAAAGAACAATCAATACTACTGAATTACTCATACCAATTGTGTCTTATCTATTTATCTTTTGTTAACATTTTGTATGATTTATGTTTAATTGGTGTGTGAGGAAATGTTTTTGCTACTCCCCAATATTACCTCACTTTGTGATAAAAATTTTTGTAATGCTTTTATCGTGATTATATTATATAGTTTATCTAAACAGTTTTATTTACATTCTACAAAGTACTGAATAATTTAGACTTATCACTGCTGCTATGTTTATTCTTTTTTTTCAGGTTTGCTTAACTATTTTTCTTGCAGGTACTGTCACTAACTCCTTACCGCCGTATACATTATATGTTAGTCTGCTTTCTACAACTCCCCCTAATCTCCGATTGAGCCCGGTCATTTCGTGATATCTTGGTGTTACGCACGGCAACGAGCCAACGTAGCATAAATTTGGCGCCCAACGTGGTTACCTCGATTAACGTAACAACCTGTTCGTCTCTCGGTATTTTAATGTCATTAAATGTATGCTATTTTTAAACAGTGTTCCTTATTTTAATCAAGTAAATTTAAAAGTATATTTTGTTAAAGGTGATTAACCAAATGCCACAGATATGTAAAAATTACAGCACCATATCTAAAAATTCAAACTAAGCACTAAGTGAATTTGATTTTCTATTTTAATACAGGTTAATCAACTAAATTTTTGGTACTTTTAAGTTCATTCGCATATTCGTACTTGGCCATTTATAAATTTAGCAGGATAGTCGTGGAAAGAGATGTTACAGTTGAAATTGCAATTTCTAAATTTCCATATCTAAAAGCCACGTTCGTCTTCTTATATTTGCTTTAATACTAAACCAAATTTTAATGCTGTTGAATGAATTTCGCTATATTTTGTATAGATTCTAGATATCCTTCCAATGTAATCTTCAAAATTCCAGTTTGGAATCACATAAAAAAGTATAGAAACGAAACCAAACGTTTCGTTTTTAATGTCGTGAATATCTTTTATACCTATATGACATTAATATAGTTCCGCCTGCAATTTTTGCCAGCATTATTAAAAATAACTATAATTTAAAATCAGTTGATCGTAATTTTAATGTCAGTCTAGATTTTAAAATAACTAAGATGGTGGTGGTTCTGTGTAATGCAATGGCTATAATGTATATCCACATATCTGTTCATCGAATCCTGAAATGGTTTAAAAGTTTTCTGTAAGAGTTAGTGTGCAAAGAAGACTAGGGCATTAGTACATAAAGCAGTGACTTTGGATAACAGTCTGTTGTATATTAGATTTCCTATTTAACATAATGTTTCCCATATATAAATGTAATATCTCCAATTTGCGAGAGGGAAAGAGGGTGGTATTTCGATTCTATAAAATGTCTAAATTTTGGGTAAGTGCCTCATCTAAATTAATAACCCTAAGTTCAAGCTAACTTTTTTTTAACTTTCTAGTGTTTTGTAGACATAATGAAAGGCAGAAACCTAGTGAAACGTGGTGTTTTAATTCATTTGTTTTCACTGATATTTATTACATTGTTTCCACTGCTGATATTTGAAAGAAATACTAAACAATCCTCCAAATTATCCACTATATTTGCTTTATTAGGTTCTTCTTTTCTTTTGGTTTCTGCACGCGCAAAACCAATTTCTTGAGGTTGGAAACTGTGCTGTTTCTTTTCTAAAGAGACATCCGTCCTTTGACGACTTTGGCAGCGTTTATGCCTTTACACCTTGGTCCTCTTCGATTGCTACTACTTACCTATCTTTCCCTGTGGATTTCTTTACTCTTAGTTTTGTCCGACATTTTGGTCCTTTGAGCCGAAAATTTTTTTGTGTGTTGGTTCTCATTGGATTGGTATAGGTTTTTTTTTTTTCGTTTTCCTTGTCGAGTCCGTTTGTTGTTAACGTCGTCGTCCCTTAACTTTATCTCCTGGCTAGTCCTACCATTGGTTCACTATTTGACTATTATAGTCGCTTTCTACATCCATTCCTTGAGGTAGGCTTCAGATCTATTTTCTTTTCCTTTAGGTATTTCGACTTGGTCGCTTTTGTAGGTCTGTTAACCATACTTTGCTTGAGTAATCGTTTCATACGAATCTGTGTTACCTCAGTTGGAAGTATTCTAGATTGTGTACTAGCTTGCCTTTGCCCTTTTCTTTGTCTTAGTTCTTTCTTTGCTGCACACTTGAGGTTGACAGTTGTGTCGTCTGTTTGGTTTGCTACGAGTTTTCTTCCTCGTTTTTTTCTTTCCTCTTGGTTTCTCCGCGGGAAGCCAAAACTTTTCTTTTAGGTGGAGAACAGAAATGTCCCTTTTGGAGACATCCGTCTTTTGACGTTTTTGAAAGTAGCTAAGACCTTTAATCCTCATTGGGTGTTTACTTAATGTTTTCTTTACCTATTCTGTCGTTGTTGGTTACGATAGATGACTTTGTCTTCTTTTGAAAAAAAAAAGTTCTTTTTCTGATACTAGTGTTGGTCCTTCGAACCGGATAAAAATAATTTTTTGTTTGGTTCCTTGTCTGTCGTTTTTTTTTCATTCACCCCGACGTCTTTATTTTGCTAGGGGGGAATCTGCAACGGGCATTTTTAATAGTTTTACATTTTACGCTTTTTCTCAATTAGTAAATACCTTTCTGCAATTACTATTTCTATATTTAATATTTATTAACCCGTTGGCGAATGCGTCGTATTATATTGAGTGGAGTGCATCGTTCTTGTCTTACCGTTCGTATAAATTTTGTTGCTTATGTGGATATACCAGTCTAGATAAGAGACGATATGATGGTGCATTCACGTTTCGGATGTGCCTTATGTTATTAACGAAGTCGAGATAATAGTCGACAAGAGTTCGTAGTAACAACGAGTTTAAATAAACAGATGAGAAGTTGTAGTTCGTTCTTGGTTGCTATATATTAATTACGTTAAAAAATACTGTTTCTTCTTCGCTTTGACAATAGTGAGAATTAATGCGGGATCAATTTCGAATTGTTCATGTACAAGCGCGGCGCGATTTTAGTTGTTCTTCTTGTAAAATAAAAGTTGTATATTAACTGTAGGAGTGTAGTTCTGATTACATTTGAAGGAAGTATGCTTTATATGTAACGTGTTGGATTGTTTTAGTGATACGCGTTGCTTTACTAATTGTTTTTGTTGCTTTTCGGTTTGAACTAAAAGTAGTAGTTTTGTTCTGTGTTCCGGTATATTCAGTGCGTTGAGAGTGCTGCTTCTCTCTGCTTTGAGAATAGTGAGAATTACTGCGGTATCAATTCTCGTATTGTTCATGAACAAGCACGGCGTCTTTTTCGTTGATTTTCTGTTGAAAATAAAAGTAGTAGAGCTTGTTAAACTCGAGGCACGTGTGCTTTACGGAACATATGACGGACGGTATTAGTGATACACGTGCGTTACCCATTATGGTTCTTTTTAGTTGTTTTGTCTTTTGATATTTAAAACTGTGTGTGCAATCTAGTTTCGCGGTCCTTTTCTTTTCAGAGTAGCGCATACTTTGGATTATTTAAATACAGTGATACTGTAGTTTCTGAATTTTCTAACAACAAAGAATCTAAAATAGATCATTGCTTGCTCAAATCTCGTTATTTGCGAAATATAACAGATTACCGGTTTACAAAGGTATTGGTTGAAGTTTCTCACTGCTTTTTGGGATGTTTACGAAAATTATATACATTTGGTCCCAGTTGAAATTAAACTAGTGCTACAGAATATTTCGAACTTATTGTCTTAGGAAATAGAATTAACACGAAATTTATCAATGCTACATAGTTCCATCGCGTGATGGTGTCTGCTGCTAACCCCAGTGAAATACGTAGGTGTGATTAGCGTAACGTGTGATAAGTTCCATCAACACCCGCACAGTCAAGGGTGCAGTGCTTCGTTAGTGCAGGACATCGTGAAATTGATCCCACACTTTAATTGTAAGGAAGCGTTACTGAAGGACCTTTTGTAAGTTGTACTATTTCCTACTTATTATTACCTTAAATATCTATCCGTTGCTTTGCCATATCTTTGTCGTTCTGATACCTTTTACAATAGACTTGCATGCTATTTTAAAACATAAAAAAAAAGAAAGAAAGAACAATCAATACTACTGAATTACTCATACCAATTGTGTCTTATCTATTTATCTTTTGTTAACATTTTGTATGATTTATGTTTAATTGGTGTGTGAGGAAATGTTTTTGCTACTCCCCAATATTACCTCACTTTGTGATAAAAATTTTTGTAATGCTTTTATTGTGATTATATTATATAGTTTATCTAAACAGTTTTATTTACATTCTACAAAGTACTGAATAATTTAGACTTATCACTGCTGCTATGTTTATTCTTTTTTTTTCAGGTTTGCTTAACTATTTTTCTTGCAGGTACTGTCACTAACTCCTTACCGCCGTATACATTATATGTTAGTCTGCTTTCTACAACTCCCCCTAATCTCCGATTGAGCCCGGTCATTCCGTGATATCTTGGTGTTACGCACGGCTACAAGCCAACGTAGCATAAATTTGGCGCCCAACGTGGCTGCCTCGATTAACGTAACAACCTGTTCGTCTCTCGGTATTTTAATGTCATTAAATGTATGCTATTTTTAAACAGTGTTCCTTATTTTAATCAAGTAAATTTAAAAGTATATTTTGTTAAAGGTGATTAACCAAATGCCACAGATATGTAAAAATTACAGCACCATATCTAAAAATTCAAACTAAGCACTAAGTAAATTTGATTTTCTATTTTAATACAGGTTAATCAACTAAATTTTTGGTACTTTTAAGTTCATTCGCATATTCGTACTTGGCCATTTATAAATTTAGCAGGATAGTCGTGGAAAGAGATGTTACAGTTGAAATTGCAATTTCTAAATTTCCATATCTAAAGGCCACGTTCGTCTTCTGAACAAGGCATCTGCTTATATTTGCTTTAATACTAAACCAAATTTTAATGCTGTTGAATGAATTTCGCTATATTTTGTATAGATTCTAGATATCCTTCCAATGTAATCTTCAAAATTGCAGTTTGGAATCACATAAAAAAGTATAGAAACGAAACCAAACGTTTCGTTTTTAATGTCGTGAATATCTTTTATACCTATATGACATTATTATAGTTCCGCCTGCAATTTTTGCCAGCATTGTTTAAAATAACTATAATTTAAAATCAGTTGATCATAATTTTAATGTCAGTCTAGATTTTAAAATAACTAAGATGGTGGTGGTTCTGTGTAATGCAATGGCTATAATGTATATCCACATATCTGTTCATCGAATCCTGAAATGGTTTAAAAGTTTTCTGTAAGAGTTAGTGTGCAAAGAAGACTAGGGCATTAGTACATAAAGCAGTGACTTTGGATAACAGTCTGTTGTATATTAGATTTCCTATTTAACATAATGTTTCCCATATATAAATGTAATATCTCCAATTTGCGAGAGGGAAAGAGGGTGGTATTTCGATTCTATAAAATGTCTAAATTTTGGGTAAGTGCCTCATCTAAATTAATAACCCTAAGTTCAAGCTAACTTTTTTTTAACTTTCTAGTGTTTTGTAGACATAATGAAAGGCAGAAACCTAGTGAAACGTGGTGCTTTAATTCATTTGTTTTTCACTGATATTTATTACATTGTTTCCACTGCTGATATTTGAAAGAAATACTAAACAATCCTCCAAATTATCCACTATATTTGCTTTATTAGGTTCTTCTAAAACACTGTACTCCTTTTTGTAGGGCGATGGAGGTCTATTGCAAAACCATCTAACGGTTTTCTTATTCTGCCAAAAGGTCTCGGGAGTTTATAAGGGATATTATCCAAGTAAGCACCCTAAGTTGATTAGACAACAACTACAGAAATAGTAATTTTTAAATATACTTGGGAATGATCTTCCAATACTATGAAACACATAATAATTAAAATATGAATGAAAAAGCAGGGACTAGCTGTCAACTTGACCCTCTGATTTGTTTTTAATTTATCTGCTATAAGCTAATGAGCACAACGCCACAATTGTTCACACAACGATCACAATTCGATGTACTAAAAACAAGGGGTGGGAAGGCAGTTTGGCGCACTCGCATTGTCCTTTTTCGGTCTTTTATAATAAATCAAAAGAAAATGGGTTCTATATAGTTTTTAACTATTTGAATTCGAATATTACTATATATTACCATAAAGCACTATCAAAAACAATCCTCAGCCTGTATAAGGGTTGACGCCTTCTATTATACACGGCAAACATTTGTTTTTATCTTTATTGTATAATTATAATTCAGAACGTTTTATTAAACTAAAATGCATACACCGCAAATCAAAATTGTTGTAACTATAAAGCGGTTTAGATATTTTTTCGGTGTGTATTTTATAACGGTATTTTAATATTATTATTCAAAATACAGCATAAAAATAAGGACGCTTAAAAACGAAGAATTTATTAAAACATTGTTGTTATAAAATTTGTTGCTTGTTAATATAAATATCTACTCAGTTTTTGAATGATGTATTAATTTCTGCTGAAGTTGGGTTTTCAAAAGATAAGGCCTGTAACATCAGCAGTTTAGAAGTTGGTGATTATGTCTGAACAATGAATCGTACTTCATATATTATATTTTACTAGTAATAAGAACAAATTAAATTTTGAAATTAATTAATAATCATTTAATAGTAGATAAATGTGCATATACATATTTAGTAAACTAATCCCATACACGCTCTTTTAAACATGAGCAAGCTTGCATAATAATTTTTCACTCGGGTCCACCAAACACTTTTCAATCAACTGTCCTATTGAAGTTATGTTGAACGCTTAAAAATAATATGCATACACCATGCAAGGTCTATTTAATACTTGGCATACAAAATTTAAACATGTCATAAGCTTATCTTAGTTTTTGTGGAAGATTTTAATTTATGCGGCGTGTCTACAAATTGGGATTATAATAATTATTATATTGATAATGTATACTTTTATCTACCTATGATTTCTTGTGTGTTAATACACTGTAAAATATTAACTAATCTAGAATGAATGTCCACTGTTTATACACTAGCATAACGCGCCGATCTCAGAAGATACCAAATATTCGATGAATTGCCGCGACTAATACGCTATACTGTTGCCAAGTCTCGGATGCAATAAGGTGCAGAATAATGTTTGAAACCGATTCAAATATACGCTTGTGTATATGCCCGCACTGCCTCTTATGGAGAATCGATTGAACTACAAGTATACATATTTTCCATGGAGCTACCAATGTTACATCCTGAGAAAATAGCGGTTGCTACTCTTATGAGAAAAGTTAGGAAAAAAATGACATCATCAAATAATAGAATTCGTTCACCCTCAGCTATAGAATGTTTATCAGTTACGAAAATTGGCAGAAAATCAAAATAACATAGGATTTCATTGTTGCGTCCGGTATACGGATGCAATAATTCGATAGATGCAACAACCAATGTAATTTGCAAATTGATGGCTGCAATAATGATACACAGATATATATATATATATATATATATATATATATATATATACAGGGTGAATGGTATCGTTCGTGCAAAAATGAACTGGGATATAGTACACTTAATTTGCAACAAAAATTGTTAATATGACCCCTGTCCTATCTCGATTGGTTTAGGAGATATGTTTTTTTTTAGTCTATTTCTTAATAACGCGACTTCTTGCAGTAAAAGTTAAATTTCTCGGCTTCTGCTGCAAATAACTAGATAAACAATCCGATTTTCATAAACTACATTAAATTTCCTATAAAAAACAACTATTTCGATTTTTTTAATTTAAAAAGAAAACATTTATTATAAAGCATTAAAAGGTAAAAAATTACAAAGGAAATTTTTTTAGCAAAGTTTAAAGTAATATTACAGCGAAATTATTTTATCTACAAATGAGCAAATGTCACAAAAACAACCCCACTTTATAAGGTTTCCAGCAGTGGGAAACACTTTCTTTTTGATTTTTAATTTTTTAAATTATTGCCTTCGTAATGCGGGAAGAACCTTGTTCGATTATAAGATAATCAAGGCAGTGCGAATTGAAAACAAAAATGTACAGTAATTTTAAGAGCACAGATACGTTCATAGCATGTAGTTGTCACATTGACAGTGTGAAGCATTGTCACTGATTAGACAGTCGTATTCGTATAAATTTTTGATACGTAGTAAATTACTATCTAAGATGCCTGCTCGTTATAGCAATAGAGAATATGCAGATATGCATTTCATTTATGATTTTTGTAATGGTAATGCTACAAGGGCACGGGAGGAATATCAACGTCGGTTCCCAAATCGTCCGATTCCCAGTCGCAACGTGTTTGCAAGAATGCACCAATGGCTCTTTGATGGAGGAGCATTTCAAGTACCTAATGAAAGGGGGCACGATCTGGACGTAGAAATGGACGAGTTTGTCTTGGATCAAGTGGAACAAGACCCTACAACTTCTACACGTCAAATTGCAAGAGAGGTTGTAGTTTTGCAATGGAAAGTTGTAGATGTTCTGCACAAGAATAATATTCGTCCTTTTCACTTTACACCTGATCAAACTCTGGAAGGCGGAGGCAAAGATTTCCAACGAAGGTTGATGTTCTGCCGTTGGTTATTAGCACGGGATATTGAGGAGCGCCATTTCTTTCGAAAAATACTGTGGTCTGATGAGTTCCTTTTTACGCACGCCGGCGTTCTAAATATCCACAATTACCACTATTATGCCGATGAAAACCCCTCATGCAATAAGACAGAAATCGTTCCAACACAGATTCAGCCTAAATGTGTGGGCGGCTGTGATAGGAAACACCCTTATTGGCCCCTATATTTTCGAAAGAAACCTCAATAGAGAAGTGTATTTGGACTTTCTTCAAAATCAACACCCCTATTGTTGGAAGATGTCCCTTTAGAAGTTCGTAGAGATATCATTTTTCAACATGACGGGCTCCTCCTCATTACACACGTGGTGTCCGCCAGTTTTTAAACGAACAGTACGCAAGGTGGATTAGTAGAGGAGGACCGATTCCGTGGCCAGCAAGATTGCCTGACTTGAATCCCATGGATTACTTTGTATGGGACTTTTTAAAAGAATACGTATACAGCACGGAGGTAGTCAGTTTAGAAAATTTGAGACAAAGGTACGAAAATGGATGTCAACTCTTAAGAGAGAAGCTATCTATGAGCGTGACCGTAGTAGGTATGCAGAAAAGAGCAAGAACCTGTATCAGATGTGGTGGTCAGCATTTTGAACAATACAAATAAAATTTAATTTATCAAATTATTGCCTCCGTAATACCGGAAAAACATTGTGGGATCATTAGATAATCAAGGCAGTGGGCGAATTTTAATGCGAATTGGAAACAAATATTTGTTTCCATATTTCCATACCTGATAAATTAAAAATAAAATAGAAAGTGTTTCCCACTGCTGGAAACCTTATGAAGTGGGGTTGTTTTTGTGACATTTGCTCATTTGTAGATAAAATAATTTCGCTGTAATATTACTTTAAACTTTGCTAAAAAAATTTCCTTTGTAATTTTTTACCTTTTAATGCTTTATAATAAATGTTTTCTTTTTAAATTAAAAAAAGCGAAATAGTTGTTTTTTATAGGAAATTTAATGTAGTTTATGAAAATCGGATTGTTTATCTAGTTATTTGCAGCAGAAGCCGAGAAATTTAACTTTTACTGCAAGAAGTCGCGTTATTAAGAAATAGACTTAAAAAAACCATATCTCCTAAACCAATCGAGATAGGACAGGGGTCATATTAACAATTTTTGTTGCAAATTAAGTGTACTATATCCCAGTTCATTTTTGCACAAACGATACCATTCACCCTGTATATATATATATAAATAGTTATTAAGATGAAATGAAAACCCAACTTTGTATTTAAAGTTGAATTACCATTTCAAATCGAACTAGTAATTGAAAACCACTAAAGAGCTAAGCAGGACTTGAACCTGCAACCTCTGATTTTCCGGATCAGTGCTCTAACCAATTGAGCTATCTAGCCCAATTGTTTAGATGATGTTATACTTAATACTACTGAAGCTTGGCTCAATTGGTTAGAGAACTGATCCGGAAAATCAGAGGTTGCAGGTTCAAGTCCTGCTGTAGCCGTTCTTTTAGTGGTTTTCAATTACTAGTTCGATTTGAAATGGTAATTCAACTTTAAATACAAAGTTGGGTTTTCATTTCATCTTAATAACTATTAATATATATTAAGCATGCATTTGCATTCCAAATGTGGATTATTCTTCTCTATTAATAATAATATAATTACATGTTTGTATTATTCCGAACGTTGCAAAAATGGGATGATCAAGTTATTAGTACATGAATTATGTATATAACTAGATTCAATTTCCTTAAATGCAAGACGTAATTAAAAATCGTTAACAAGAGCCAAGCTTCAGTAGTATTAAGTATAACATCATCTAAACAATTGGGCTAGATAGCTCAATTGGTTAGAGCACTGATCCGGAAAATCAGAGGTTGCAGGTTCAAGTCCTGCTGTAGCCGTTCTTTTAGTGGTTTTCAATTACTAGTTCGATTTGAAATGGTAATTCAACTTTAAATACAAAGTTGGGTTTTCATTTCATCTTAATAACTATTAATATATATTAAGCATGCATTTGCATTCCAAATGTGGATTATTCTTCTCTATTAATAATAATATAATTACATGTTTGTATTATTCCGAACGTTGCAAAAATGGGATGATCAAGTTATTAGTACATGAATTATGTATATAACTAGATTCAATTTCCTTAAATGCAAGACGTAATTAAAATCGTTAACAAGAGCCAAGCTTCAGTAGTATTAAGTATAACATCATCTAAACAATTGGGATAGATATCTCAATTGGTTAGAGCACTGATCAGGAAAATCAGAGGTTGCAGGTTCAAGTCCTGCTGTAGCCGTTCTTTAGTGGTTTTCAATTACTAGTTCGATTTGAAATGGTAATTCAACTTTAAATACAAAGTTGGGTTTTCATTTCATCTTAATAACTATTAATATATATTAAGCATTCATTTGCATTCCAAATGTGGATTATTCTTCTCTATTAATATATATATATATATATATATATATATATATATATATATATATACATCCATCTAACATTATTGCATCTTTCAGTAAACCATACTTTATTGCGTCTACCAGAAGGAGTCAAAAATTGCTAAAAATATGTCAAGTATATTCCTTTTCACATCATTCTGGGTATAATGCTTGTTTCGAATTTTAAAAATAGCAATTTTTTATATACAAAAAATTACTTTCGGCTATCTATGTCGGCTCCATTTATAATACAGTGTTGTTGCATCCAGAGTATATAATTATTATTCGTAGACCACATGTTAATGTGTCTTCGTATATTTTTTGTATACATTACTGGGTCCGAAGTTGTTGCCATATTTATTCTTTTCATTATAATGTATACTATTGCTTGCAGATTACAATTTAATTGTGAAATGATAGCAGTTTGTATTCAACCTTATCACTACCAACGCACTAGAAATGTCGCCTTTAGAACAAACTGACAAGCTTTTACATTTTGACTAAAGAATAGATTGGTTAAATATGTCTTTAAATGTCTGAAAGCAACAACAAGGTTTTACTAATAAATCAAGTATCGACGGGTTGACTCAAACGTTTGATGTACAAACAGAGTCTCTATTTTTTACCGATATTATTTCAATATCGACAGTAGGACTGAAGCAAAATATAACACGAAGGGCTCCTTGTGATGTTTTTTCTGCAGTCATCTCATGATAAATCAACGCACATGTTTCAAAATATATATCAACTGCACTATTTAGTAGGAAAGATGTCGGAGTTGCGTAAACTTTCGTTCTGCTCGGGGTCCCCAGTAGTTGCACTTCTTGCTTTGACTACAGAAAACTTATGCAATATTTTCAACACTATAGTACAACATTACATAGTAGGTGGTACACATTATTTGGGTTTGGCTTAAGTAAACAAAAAGTTTTCAACTCGAAACTCAATTTTACTTACATGTAGATAAGCAAGAACAACTTATTATAATATGCAATATGTACACAGATAGCTTTATATATCGGATTATGCAAGATTATAAATATCATTCGCGTATTGCTTACAATATTTTTTGCGACAAAGTAGATTGAACAGAAGAAAAGTGTTGAAATAATATTTTTCAAAATATTAATGAGTTAAATAACGCT
This sequence comes from Platerodrilus igneus, assembly GCA_036346225.1. Taxonomy (NCBI): domain Eukaryota; kingdom Metazoa; phylum Arthropoda; class Insecta; order Coleoptera; family Lycidae; genus Platerodrilus; species Platerodrilus igneus. The sequence goes on from JARFIW010000803.1 coordinate 785,849, forward strand.
ATCGCTAAAAAACTTTGATACATAAATTTAGGTAGAAGAACAATAAACGTGTGCAGAAATATGAATCTCGTGTTTATTTAAAAGACATAACAAAGTACCATTTATTTATGATTCTTTTGGAAACCAAGGTTATTATAGGTTAAACCCATCATCATGGTTTCTGTTTAGTTAGTCTGACTATAACATCAAGTTACGTTTGGTTAAATTTTGAAACAAAAAATACAGGTTCTACAGATGCTAAAAGCAACCATTCACTCTGTATATTCACATAAACTTACTATCGGCAATCATTTCTTTTAAATGTTTACAATGCAATAGGAACAAAATATTTTACTGTATACTCTGAGTTTATATTTTTGTCTCTTAAAACATAGTTTACATATTACACAAATATATCACATACTTTTCTAATGTTTCGGCACACTATCTTTATATTAAAGTAAGTTCCTTTTAAATTTCAATCACCTAATAACATTGAGTAAGCCCTAGAAATAAACAACAATTTTAAGCGGATTTTTTTGCTGTAAGTGATTGTTAAGTTATAATTAAAGTAATTACGAAGGTTCCTGCTGCCCGAGTCTTAGTGATAAAATCTTCTCGCGGGATTGGACCGCGTCATCATTTCGTTTATTTTTATAAATGCGTCATAAGGAAAGGCAGAAACCTGATGAAACGTGGTGCTTTAATTCATTTCAGTTTTTCAGTAATATTTATTACATTGCTTCCACTGCTGATATTTGAAAGAAATACTAAACAATCCTCCAAATTATCCGCTATATTTGCTTTATTAGGTTCTTCTAAAACACTGTACTCCTTTTTGTAGGGCGATGGAGGTCTATTGCAAAACCATCTAAAGATTTTCTTATTCTGCCAAAAGGTCTCAGGAGTTTATAAGGGATATTATCCAAGTAAGCACCCTAAGTTGATTAGACAACAACTACAGAATTAGTAATTTTTAAATATACTTGGGAATGGCCTTCCAATACTAATGAAATACGTAATAATTAAAATACGAATGAAAAAGCAGGGACTAGCTGTCAACTTGACCCTCTGATTTGTTTTTAATTTATTTGCTATAAGCTAATGAGCACAACGCCACAATTGTTCACACAACGATCACAATTCGATGTACTAAAAACAAGGGGTGGGAAGGCAGTTTGGCACACCCACATTGTCCTTTTTCGGTCTTTTACAATAAATCAAAAGAAAATGGGTTCTATATAGTTTTTAACTATTTGAATTCGAATATTACTATATATTACCATAAAGCACTATCAAAAACAATCCTCAGCCTGTATAAGCGTTGACGCCTTCTGTTATGCACGGCAAACATTTGTTTTCATCTTTATTTGTATAATTATAATTCAGAACCTTTTATTAAACTAAAATGCATACACCGCAAATCAAAATTGTTGTAACTATAAAGCGGTTTAGATATTTTTCGGTGTGTATTTTATAACGGCATTTTAATATTATTATTCAAAATACAGCATAAAAATAAAGACGCTTAAAAACGAAGAATTTATTAAAACATTGTTGTTATAAAATTTGTTGCTTCTTAATATAAATATCTACTCAGTTTTTGAATGATGTATTAATTTCTGCTGAGGTTGGGTTCTCAAAAGATAAGGCCTGTAACATCAGCAGTTTAGAAGTTGGTGATTATGTCTGAACAATTAATTGTACTTCATATATTATATTTTACTAGTAATAAGAACAAATTAAATTTTGAAATTAATTAATAATCATTTAATAGTAGATAAATGCGCATATACATATTTAGTAAACTAATCCCATACACGCTCTTTTAAACATGAGCAAGCTTGCATAATAATTTTTCACTCGGGTCCACCAAACATTTTTCAATCAACTGTCCTATTGAAGTTATGTTGAACGCTTAAAAATAATATGCATACACCATGCAAGGTCTATTTAATACTTGGCATACAAAATTTAAACATGTCATAAGCTTATCTTAGTTTTTGTGGAAGATTTTAATTTATGCGACGTGTCTACAAATTGCGATTATAATAATTATTATATTGATAATGTATACTTTTATCTACCTATGATTTCTTGTGTGCCAATACACTCTAAAATATTAAATAATCTAGAATGAATGTCCACTGTTTATACACTAGCATAACGCGCCGATCTCAGAAGATACCAAATATACGATGAATTGCCGCGACTAATACGCTACACTGTTGCCAAGTCTCGGATGCAATAAGGTACAGAATATTGTTTGAAACCGATTCAAATATACATTTGTGTATATGCTCGCACTGCCTCTTATGGAAAATCGATTGAACTACAAGTATACATATTTTCCATGGAGCTACCAATGTTACATCCTGAGAAAATAGCGGTTGTTACTCTTATCAGAAGAGTTAGGAAAAAAATGACATCACCAAATAATAGAATTCCTTCACCCTCAGCTATAGAATTCTTATCAGTTACAAAAATTGGCAAAAAATCAAAATAATATAGGATTTCATTGTTGCGTCTGGTATACGGATGCAATAATTCGATGGATGCAACAACCAATGTAATATGCAAATTGATGGCTGCAATAATGATAGACAGATGGATATATATATATATATATATATATATATATATATATGATTTAAATAGATCTTCATTTGATTGATTTAGCGGTTGAGAACGTTGTAGCATTGTCTAAAAGAAGAAGTTTGTTTTAAGGGGAATTTATAAATATTTATGGTTCCGGGTTGGGACCATGTCATTTTATAACCTAAGGTCGACGTTTCGCCCACTTGTGTAAGGGGCTTCATCAGGACAAAAAGAAAATGAAATATAAATATAAAATAATAATAATAAAAATAACAATGATAAAATATTAATTAAACAAGTGTAAAAAGTATAAAAAGTATGAAGAGTTACTTCTGAACTAGCAGACTCACCAGCCCATTTAAGCCAAAAGGTGTCTTGTGATAAAGTAACTGGTGAAAATAGCAAAAGTAGTGGTTTATATAAGACGAGAACTTGATGCTTGAGTGATCATGAATAGAGAGGTGTGTGTAACAGATCAGTGAACGTTACGGTTCTGCTTTTGTAAACATAGGCTCGTTTTCCAAATGGGAGAAAGGTAGTAGCCACCGTCTTTGTTTAAATTGTTAGAATTTTTAATGATGTTTATGGATTCTCTAATTTTTCTATTGTAGAAAAATGGAATTCTGGCAATTAGTTTTGTCTTGTCAAAGTTAATGGTATGCCCTGTTTCATGTTTGGTGTTCGGCTACTGCTGAGCGATTGTACTGACTTGTTCTTAAGCATCGCTTATGCTCGTTTAGTCTAGTCTTCGCTGACCGTCCTGTTTCTCCTATGTACACTAAACCACAGCTGCAAGGTATACTATATACGCCTGGGGCTTTAAGACTGTTTTTGGGATCATTTGGAGTTGGTAATATTTGTAAAATTTTATTTGTGGGCCTATAGATTGTTTTAATGTTGTGTATACGTAGAATTTTGCCAATTCGGTGTTACTCTGTGTATATATGGAAAGATTGCTAAAGATCGTGTGTCTGAATTACAGCGTGGTTTGGGGGTTCGTGTTGGATGCAGATGCCGGCTTATTATTCTGCCGATATCTGAGTTGCAATAGCCGTTTTTTATAAGACTGGTTTTCAGATGAATCAGTTCATTAGATAAATGTTCTGGTTGTGAAATCTTAATTGCACGGTGTACTAGAGAGTCGATTACTGATGATTTTTGTGACGGATGATGATGTGACGACACATGTAGGTATCTGTCTGTGTGTTGGTTTTCTGTATACGGAATGACCTAGTCGTCCGTTGGGTTGACGCTCCACTAGAACGTCAAGGAATGACAGAGTTCCTTTAAGGAGAATTTGATCTTTAGTTAAATTAGATTTTAATGTTTAAATGTTGCATACCGTATCAACTATTTGTATAGCCAGGTGATATTGATATGAATACGTGTTCGTTAAGATACTATTGATTGTACTGGTATCATCTGCTCTGACGATACGATTTAATGGTCGTAAGAAATCACGCACGGTGTTGACTAAATGTGAAAGGTGTTTCAGAGTTGAAATTATATGCAAAAGGATTAATTTGTAGAATGTTATTAGTAAACACTCTTATTTCACTGAATGAATGTTTGTCGGCATTATATTGGTATAAAGAAATTTTCGACATCTGTTTGGAACCGTTATCGCAATGATAGTTTAGGGGTGAGCATCCATTTTTTGTATATTTATAGGTATTAGGTACATATCCTACATCCTGCATAAAAACCCTTTTTAATAAAGGTATGATTGAGTTACTGGTTGGTAGGTTATATTTATTGTATCACTTGCAGGATTCCTTTCTTCCTTATGAGTTGTTCTTTTATGGGTTTCTAAAGTAGTTACATAATATTCATGGAAGCTACTATATTTGGGGGGTTTGAATACCTATATCTTGGATTTTCTGTTGACGACGGGGTCCAATCAATTGAGTTGAACAGCATATAGTATCTGTTCTGGACCAAGCGGTAATTGTGAGTAATCATAGTAGTTTGATCACTTTGCAGTGCATATATATGAAGTTACTTTCATTAATTTAAAATATTATTTACTGTTCAATTATCATTATAGATACTTAATAATTTGTGGGAAATTTATACTTTACAACTATTTATACTAACCTAAGGTACACAATTGTATTGTCGGAGGCTTTCAAGGCCGGAGTCATTATAAATATTTATGGTTCCGAGTTGGGACCGTGTCATTTTATACATTAAGGTCGATGTTTCACCCACTTTTGTAAGGGGCTTTATCAGGACAAGTAAAGAAATAAGTAATAAAATAAAATAAAATATAAAAATAATAAAGAAAAGAATAATATTAAGTAGACAAGTTAAAGTGTAAAGAGAAGAGTTACTCCTGAACTAGCAGACTCACTAGCCCATTCAAAGCCAAAAGGTGTCTTGTGGCGAAGCAACTGGTGAAAGTAGCAAAAGTGGTAGTTTATATAGGGCGAGAACTTGTTGCATGAGCGATCATGAATAGAGAGGAGTGTCGTAAAGGATCAGTGAACGTCATGATTTCGCTGTTGTGAACATAGGCTTGTTTTCCAAATGGGAGAAAGGTAGTAACCATTGTCTTTGTTTAGATTCGGCCACCGCTGAGCGATTGTACTGGCTTGTTCTTAAGCATCGCTTATGCTGCTTTAGTTTAGTCTATACTGACCATCCTGTTTCTCCTATGTATTCTAAACCGCAACTACAAGGTATGCTATATACTCCTGGGGCTTTAAGACTATTTTCGGAATCTTTTGGGGTTGGTAATATTTGTGAAATTTTATTGGTGGGTTTATAAATTGTTTTGATGTTGTGTTTACGTAGAATTTTGCCAATTCAATCTGTTACTCTGTGTATATATGGAAGGATTGCTAAAGATCGTGTATCGGGATTACAGCGTGGTTTGGGGGTTCGTGGTTGTAAAATCTTAATTGCACGGTGGACTAGAGAGTTGATTACCGATGATGTTTGTGAGAGATGATGATGTGACAACACATATAGGTATCTGTCTGTGTGTGTGGATTTTCGATATACGGAATGACCTGGTCGTCCGTTAGGTTGGCGCTCCACCAGAACGTCAAGGAATGACAGAGTACCGTTCTTTTCAATTTCTATAGTGAACTTAATATCTTTATGTTGATTGTTTATGTAATCTAGAAAATTATTGAGCGTTTGATGTCCATTAGGCCAGATTAAAAAAGTGTCGTCTACATAACAGAGACAAGTTTTTGGTTTAAGGTCTGTGGATTCTAGAGCCATGGATTCCAAAGACTCCATGAATATATTGTCCACAATAGGAGATAGAGATGAGCCCATTGGTGTGCCCGAGGTTTGTTTGTAAAATTGTCCGTCAAAGACAAAATAGGTAGAGGTTAAGCATTTTTTAACAAGCGTGGCCAGGTACTCAAATTCGTTTTCTTGAGGTAGGAGCTGTTTAATAATAGAGATAGTGTCTATGACAGGTACGTTTGTAAATAAGGATGATACGTCAAAACTGACTAGTATATCATTTGGGTCTGGCTCAATATTTGCAATTAGTTTTAGAAATGAGTGAAGTTTAAAACATTAGTAGTGATGTTACCGGAATAAGGTTTTAAGAAATTTGCCAGGTATTTTACCAGATGGTACGTTGGCGAGTCAATTGTGCTAACTATCGGACGCAGAGGGACATCAGGTTTATGGACTTTAGGAAGGCCGTACAAGCGAAGTGGTTTAGATCTGCAAGGTATTGTGCATTTTTGGATAGTTTTGGGAATATTAGAGGACTTGATAAGTGCTGAAATTTTGCATTATTTGTTTCGTTGGAAGGTTCCTGATGTTTGACTTATGTTCCATTTGGAATAAATTGTTAAGTTCATTATATTTAACTCGGAATATTATGGTCATATGGTTTAAAGACAAATAGTTGGTGTATGTTTTATTTGCATATTTCCTTTTCGAGGAGTTTTACAAGTGTAAGGTATACTTAATAATAATATTCAAATGCGCTGATTTTTACACCTGTTATATTGTAGGTAACACATTTACTTGCAAAGCATGTCATTGCTTTATGCAATTATTGTTGATGTTTTGAGCCTGTTATTCAAACGGTATGTAATTAATTGGTATTCCAGTTTGGAACGTACAAGGGAATAAAATAACAATTGTAAGCTAAATAAACCTTTTGTGTTTCTAATCACAAATCCAAATGAGGCACTCGCAGCACTACACAATTTTTTTATATGTAGAGAAAGTGACAGGGTTGGATCATATAATATCCCAAGGTGTTTAATTGTATCACATCTATTGATAAGCTTATAATCGATTTGATATTCGAATAGTATCGAGTTTATTTTTGTTGTGAATATAATGCATTTATATTTTACAGTATTTAGGTGTAACCTATTGTTTATACACTAATTAACAACGTTAAATTGTTGTTGTAATTACTCATAATCGCAATTGTCTTTTACAGTTGAATAAATTTTTAAGTCATCTGCAAACAACAAATTATAACACTGCAATGCTTTACAAAAGCTGTAAACAAATAACAGAAACAATAAAGAAACAAGATTGGACCATTGGTGAACTTTAGTGTAGGCACAATTATATCAGAAGCAAATCGATTATACCTCACAACTTGTTACCACCCCAAAAGATAAGATATAAACAGCACCAATAAGGTTTCACTAAAATCATATCTATATAATTCTTGCAGCAAGACAAAATAATCTATTTCATCAAAAGCTTTCTAAAAGTCTAAATATATCGCATCAACTTGAAGTTTCTGATCAATGGAGTTGGCAACATACTGAGCAAAAACTGCTAGATTGGATAAAGTACTCCTTTTTTCTATAAAACCATGCTGAGTCGGTGAGATGTATGTAAATTTGTTTATATAACAATGATTCAAATATTTTTACAAAATTACTAAATTACTATAGTTAGCTATATCAGTGTAGTCCCGCTCTTAAATACCAGACAAATTCTATCAAATTTCCACCGAGATGGAAATGTGCAAGATTTAATAATTAGATAAAATATGATGTTTCGTGGGTCAAGAAATATAAATTTACAATCTTTAATCAAAAATTCTGGTATTTTATCCATTCCAGCAGTCATGGAGCTCTTCAAAGTGTTTATCGAATGTATAATATCATCATTCGAAATAGACCTTAACATTATAGTTTCTATACCATTAACATCTACCAATTGGATACTGCCTTTTATAGGAAATTTGTTTGATTTTCAGTTTTGATATATTCAATTAGTAAGGGTAGATGGCGGGAATCAATATTGACCAAAGCAGTATCACATAATATTACATTGCATACTTAATTACTAGATATTAAGTCTAATATTCTATTCATTGCATTAAGTACACTATTAAATTGTTTATAACTTAGAAAATTTAGAAAGTATGTAAAATGCAAACTCTTGCAATACCAGTAGTTAGTTTGAATATAGCTCGGTATAGTAAAATAACCCACAACCATACATGATTTGTTATGTAGCCAATCACATAAGGCTTGTTCAAAGAAGTGTTCGAAATATATTAAATCAACTAAAAGTGGTATATACACATTAATTATATAGAACATTGTATTATTTAAATTTATTTTGCAGGCTAATCTATTAAGCTGAAATTATCGATGAGGTCTGATATATGTATTGGACTTGATAGAAAACTATCTTTTAGCACTAGTAAGACTCCACCATCTTTAAAAACACTAAAATGTAACTTACTGGTTGTTTACTAGTTAGGAGTTATTTTTATATCCCAAATGTGACCAGTTAACTTTAAGGAAGGATTTCCTTAGAATGATGGAACGCAAATATCTTCCGACTATGCTAGGGGTCTATTCCTTGGGCAGAGCTTATGAGGATTGGTCGTGGTTCTTTTTACAAAGCATTATTTTCTTACTAGGGCTTGATTCTTAACAAAACAGGCGTTTAAGTAGGGCACCACCAAGTCATTAATTTTTAAACACAGGGTTTCCCTAAGGGGGACTTGGGGGTCCTTAGAGAGGAATCTCGTATTAACTACTAACGCAGAAGCTGTAAAGAAAATTTTTAGGCGGCTCCGTGGCGTAGTGGTATGTGTGTGACTACTACGCCCAAGGTCCCGGGTTCGAATCCCGACACGGTCCGCTTGAAAAATGTTAGGCGAGCATTTTTCACAAAAATACACCCTCGTTCGGATGAGAGGTAAAATGGAGGTCCCGTGTGTGAGTGTTGTCACGCACGTTAAAGATCCCTACCTTGCTTGGAACAGCAAGGGTTCGGCAAAATTCCAAATTTTCCAGGTAAAAAAAACTCGCCTCCTGGCCAATGTAGTACCTTCGGGTGGAGCATTGGAAAATCACATGTAATGTAAAGAAAATTTAATTAAATTAACAAAAGTGAGGACACAAGAGGTATTCTCTTGTTATCTCATATAAAAAACAGAAAAGATTAATCAGGCAAACAATATTATGAACACAGATTTTATGCTTCAAATTTTGAAAAGGCTATTAAAGCTTCTTGTTAAATAGGAGTTACCACTTTATGCTATTTGTTCATACACCTGGTTACTCTATTTCTGAACTTACTTGTTCAGAATAAAACAATTAATTAAGAAAATTAAATATTGATTTTTTTATTAAGAGTTGTTCCTTCATAAAAAATGTAAGTATAAAATTTATGTTTAAGAAAAGATAATACAAATTTCATCTACCCTGAGGTAGGATTATGAATTCTAAAAAAATATCAAAAACTTTAAGTGTTGCTTTCGTTACAAAATTTAACTTGAATTTATACCAAAAATACCAGATCTGTTATTCGGTTTACATATATATACATATAAATATATATATATATATATATATAAAAAATTATCTAAATTGTCTATTAATTCAATGTTCAGAAACTGTAAGTGAAATCATGCATAAATGAAACTTTAATAAGAACTCATTAGGTTTGCTTAATTTCATTAATAATAGTAATTGTGATTACACTGCAATTATATTGGCAATAAAAATTTATCAAAGTCCTTTTTAGTTTGTTAAACAGATTAATAGTAATAAGTCATCACAAAGTTATTTCCTGAAGCAGCCTTGTATCAAAGATCGCCAATTGTAGACGTGATGTAAGAACAATACTAATCTCTTACCTCGTTTCAACAGATATTGTTTACGTGAAGGTGTTACAGCATGTTAGAACAGGTGTTAATACATACGTTCCTCGGCAAACAATTGACGTAGGCTCCACATTTGTACAGCACACAATCAGCTGTGTGATCCTTGGACCAAACCATATGAACTTAAAGCGTTTTTCTGATACGCACAAACAGGACCAACCAAAATCTAATACAAAACTTAGACGTTCCAATATGTGTAGATCGTTACCAAAATAATTACCATCATGTAGTTGTCCTCCTAATTACTCGTAATTTCACACTTGCAACTTCAAAAAGACCATTTCAATTCATTATCGGACTTTAGTTCCAAACCATAAAAAGTTCTACGTACTTTGTAGAACGTTTCTTTAAAATCAAAACATATTGTTTCCTTGCAGAACATTTCATTAAATCCAACTATTCTAGTAAGGAAGGACGGTCATACTAGATCGATATTTTCTTATCGCAACGTTGACGTGAATAAACTATAACTTGGTACTCGTAGATGCGAAAATAGAATTAATATCATATTGAAACACAACAATTAGACGGCCTTATTTTTATAAAACCAGATAAGGCGGAATCATGCTAACAAATGAAAATACGAAGAAGCCTTACAATTGATGTACAAAATAAGTACTTAAAAGTTTTTCCTCTACATTTGTAGGAGAATTATAAAATAAATATTTAATTGAAGATTTGACGGAGCATTTTAAGAAGTATTTAATTGGAAATTTTTAACAAAGTCTTGTAAGAAATATTTAATTGAAACTTTTACGAAGTTATTTAAAGAGCTATTTTAAGAGATATCGAAAGAGATATCGAAAGAGATATCAAAAGAGATATTGAAAGAGCGTTACAACAAAATTATTTAGTTTGTCTAGTAAATTATTTTTAACTGCTTACCATTATTAAAAACACTGAGCCTAGTGTTCACTACACCAGGGCTCCACTACGACACAAGGCCACACGCAAATTACTTGCTAGAACCCTTTGGATTTCCATGTTAATTCTTGACGAAAGTTCTAGCTAAAGTGAGCGCTGATACAATATGCATGAAACAGGAAAGCTGTTTGGCCTTGATAATATTCATACTAACATCCAACGCCTGATGTTAGCAACCAAACTAGCATTTCTGTATGGCGGTTTGACCTCATGATACCAATACAGATATTTATTTACTTAAAAATTGTTTACATGATATAATGGACTAGACAAAAGGTTTGTGAAACTAAAAATTTATTGACGTTCTGCAGTGGTCGAAAAAACTGTTACAACACCACTAACTTCAAATTTTCTATAATTGCAATAAATCTTATATGCTGTAACGTATTTTTTTTCCTAGTTACATTTAGTTCAATAAAATAAAAATAAAACAGCTGTATTTTAAAGTATTTAATTTGTGAATTATCATCCAATAAAAATTAATATATAATATTCGTAATAACACATAGATTCTAGTATATATATATATATATATATATATATATATATATATATATATACTCTAAAGTTCGTTACCAAGCGCTGTCAAGTTGTCAGTCGGCACTTTATTCTCAACGTCCGAGAGTGCAAGCCGCTTTTGCAGACGAGGTAAAGTCGAAATGGCCCTGTCGAAACACATGGCTTCTAACAAAGTTAGGAAAAAGTAGAGAATAATAAATTCTTGGTGTCTGGAGGTCGAGCCTAACAGCGGTTGCGTGAGCATGATTTTCAGTAAGCCTCGCTCCGAGCAGTTTTAGTTGATCCCGACAGGCCTGAGAATATGGAACCCCTTTGGACATCATTTTAGACAGTTGGTATATATTAATACAATAGATTATACTAATATTTTTCATCTTAGTGCAATATCTTAAGGACATATCTTCAATAACATTTTCGATAATAAACTAAAACAAATTTTTATGGCAGTAATTTAAAGCAAAGATTTATGGTTCCGTTCTATTCAATTTAATATACAGTCAAGTAAACGCTGATTCCAATTCCAATTATAGTAAATCATTATGAATTATCCAACATTAATTGTTTGAGTAACGTAAATATAAAGTAGTTTTTTTAAGAAGCCAGTAACATTAACGAATAAGTATTTTGTTTTACAGTTTGTTTGCACATGTACGCAAACAGTGTATTTTATGAAATTCTGAATGACAAACTATGTCAGACAAAAAAATATGTAAATTCAGTTTTCCAATCTAGACGCCTTATGCTGTCTTGATTAAGTTTACATTATGTTTAAAGACTTTCAGGTCATGTAAAGGCACTTTGTAACGATTTTATTTCTTATCTAGATGTGTTCATATAATTAATCTCTTTATTTAATAATAAACAATATAATGCATAATAATGCTACACAATCCACTAATTAAATATTACCTATTGCCCAATAAAATATTAGCATTCAATTCAAATTATAATTTAATTTACACGGTGACAAAATAAAGCTTTCATTTAGTATCATTCCTAGAGCTCCATCTATTAAGAAATTGTGAAGTAATCTTGTTGTCGGGCAGCAACTCGCTTGACCCTGACACTTCCAATACAGCTGTGGTGAAAGCAGGTCAAATTGTTCCTTGAATCCGAGGACAATGTTTTTTGCAGTTTTTTCGTGTTGGAAGCACGTACGATTTAAGTTGTTCTTAGAGGAAAATGTCATCTCCGAAAGGCATTTTTGTGTTGTCCACTTGTTGGAACAGCTCGCAGATGACGAGAAATTTTTGTTGAAAGGCCGTAGTTAACAGTAAGTAAAATTTGATTCTGTAACCATATTAAGTAAAGATTTTCAGTGCAACTTTATATATAACACGCAATTTTACATATAGTATTCAATTTAAATTAACATGCAACGTTTGATAATTTTCGTGGTTTAATTTATACGTAAGGCAACTTTAAATTAACATGCAGATTGGTAATAAGATGAAAATTGGAAATAAGGTTTAGCTTGAAAAAAAACATACCATCTTTAGTTAACAGGAGTCTGGTTTAACGTAATTTTAATTAAAAGCACTAGAAGAACATATAGGAGTTTACGCTTTGTTCGAGTGTGGACCTGGCAAAATTTAATTATTCAATATGGATGCCGAGTAATGTGGAGTTTCAGTATGCAGTAAAATTATTTGTTCTAAATTGGAGATTTCTTTATTTTAATGCTGACGCAACCACGCCTAGCAGGTATTTTTCAGTCAGACGGAGTTCTGGTATGTAGAAATTTGTTTTCATATGTTAGCTGAACTATGGACATAGCTGTTAGATAATTTTTTGTTTAATCAAGTATTTAAACTTCAAAATAGGTCAAGGACAGACCACAAATATATTTTTCTATATTAAAAATAGGAATCTGTAAATTTTACATTTCTTAATATTTTATTAATTCACTGAATCTACGGAAGATGTCATTATGTGATAGAGAAAGTAAATTCTTCTATTTAAGAAAAATTGGAAATTAAACTTCTATGTTTGCTATTTCATTAATAACTATCTGGAATTATGTATTGTAAGGTTATGGTAGATCTACCCAAACCAACATTTTTGTTATCAGTAAGTAACAGTTTAGAAAGCAACTTTATGCTTTATCAATTTGTTAATAAAACTTGGCTAGTTATTTCTTACAGAAATAACCACATTTAACTTGATTGGTACTGATTTTATCCAGTGCCTTTGTAAATAATTTTCACAAATTAATTTAATCAAAAATATATAATAAATGAAAGGATATTTTGTAAAAAAAGCACGTTAATTGAATACTAGAGGAATAGATTTTTATTTTTGAACAAGACTATTCTTTTTAATTAGGATGAATGAAAGTTGATTCCATTTGAATTTAAAAATTTTTGAGTATAAATGCACAAACAGTGCTATTCTTTGTTTAATCTGTTCACAGGTGTAGCAGTGGATTACTAAGGTCAAGGTCGAGCCATAAGGTAAGAAACTTTAGGGATTATGTTGTCTGTAATAAACTGTATAGCGGTTATAGAATAAAGGTTTCCGCATTCGCCTTGTACAAGGGACTTGAGTAAGGTCTTCTCTGTATAGAAAAATACGGTGGCGCCTTATTCTTCATATTTTTGGTCGCAATCCAACCCCGACCCACAGCTCATGTTCCACCCAGAGCATATAGTTCGACTAGCCGCTTTGCCTTTGAGATTTCCACAACTTCGGGCCATTTTCCATCAGAATTTGCCGTGGGTTCTATTCTCTTACTGGAAATTCTCGTTAAATAAAATCCCATAATAACGAAAAGGCTATAACTTTTATTGATATATGAAATTCGCGTGTTTATTGTAGATTACAATTAAATTAGAATATTTGCATTTTAAAATGTCTGCTCTTTGATAATTAATTTTTTGTTGTAATGATCAAGGAAGTATTTCTCTGATTAAAAGAAATTTATGTGTTATGAACAATTTAATAAATAATGTTTATCTAATCAAATTTTATAGATATGATCTATTCATACATCTTAATATTGAA